>NIVC01000090.1:0-85000 GCA_002269645.1 Macrostomum lignano | reverse complement strand
TGGTAGGATGGATCAGAAGTCAGCTGGTAGGATGGATAAGAAGTCAGCTGGTAGGACGGATCAGAAGTCAGCTGGTAGGATGGATAAGAAGTCAGCTGGTAGGATGGATCAGAAGTCAGCTGGTAGGATGGATCAGAAGTCAGCTGGTAGGATGGATAAGAAGTCAGCTGGTAGGATGGATCAGAAGTCAGCTGGTCGGATGGATCAGAAGTCAGCTGGTCGGATGGATAAGAAGTCAGCTGGTAGGATGGATCAGAAGTCAGCTGGTAGGATGGATCAGAAGTCAGCTGGTGTGACGGATCAGAAGTCAGCTGGTAGGATGGGTAAGAAGTCAGCTGGTGTGACGGATCAGAAGTCAGCTGGTAGGATGGATCAGAAGTCAGCTGGTGTGACGGATCAGAAGTCAGCTGGTGGGACGGATCAGAAGTCAGCTGGTGTGACGGATCAGAAGTCAGCTGGTGGGACGGATCAGAAGTCAGCTGGTAGGATGGATCAGAAGTCAGCTGGTGGGATGGATCAGAAGTCAGCTGGTCGGATGGATAAGAAGTCAGCTGGTAGGACGGATCAGAAGTCAGCTGGTAGGACGGATCAGAAGTCAGCTGGTAGGACGGATCAGAAGTCAGCTGGTAGGACGGATCAGAAGTCAGCTGGTAGGACGGATTAGAAGTCAGCTGGTAGGACGGATCAGAAGTCAGGTATCAGGGTGAAAAGTTTCGTCAGTGTTTGTTGTGTCGGAATGCTCTTTCGCTGAATCAATTCAACAGTGTTTAGATGCTGAGCCGTGTAGCTTGGGAGAGAGTGTATGCGACAGCCTTTGACGGGCAGAGGCATTTATAGCTTTTGCTCCACTTTATATAGCTAGTCCTATTTGAGTATCCCCTTACTTCCTACCGCCCCGTGTCTGGGATAAATGGCTCAAGACGCGGGATGACACAGCAGACAGAAAATATGAAAGAGCCATGTGCAGCCCTAGCAATGCTGCTTTTTCGTAACTGCCTTGAGGCGAATGGGGGGGGCAGATGAGGCGGAAACTGCGAAAAAAGCGGCTTTGGGAAAAGAAAATCCTATACTGAGTCGAAACTCAAAGGCCTCTACTCTAGAAATTGGCTAAAGCAAAATTTTACTAAAATCAAATTCGTCCGAAATCAAAGGACGACGCCGCGGGGGGAAGACAGATTCTGAAGATCGAAGGAGGAGAAAAATTACCTGCCGATCGAGCAACGCAAAGGGGATTTTTGGATATTTTTTATATTACCAGCGTATGAACAGTCTAGTCAAGATTGGTGCTGGGACAGCTCGCAGGCGTTTTTAAACAATCCCCTGGAATTTTCGATTCCATCAGCCTAATTGTTCGATTCCATCGCCGGAATTAATTTTCACTAAATAATAGAACTGACTGACTGGTTAGGTAAAGCCAGTAAATATATAATGCTGCCCTGACAGCAGCTTAAGTGCTTGCTCAATGCTATAGGTATTAATTCTGACTCTATAAGCGACTCTGTGGCATTGACGGCAGCTTAGCCTGCGCGTCACTAGATGCCGGCACTGACATGGGCAGGCGCTTCCTATCTCAGGAAGCTCTCATTCAATTAAACAATTATGCCTAATGGCCAGTGCATCTTATTTGCTTTGATCTGGCGAACAGCTGGGATCACTGCAGCCGGGATGTGATCCGCAATCATTCGGTATAGGAGAGGGAGGGGATGAGCTTGTGGAGGCATGCGTACAGAGTGACGCACGGATGAAGGACATTGTTCTAGCCTATGCCTATTGCTACTGCTGCTGTTAAAAAATGTACAATTACAAGGAGAAAATCAAGAACCTGCCGAACAATACGAATGTAAAATTATGACACCAAATCTTGGGAATCTATGGCACCGAATATTACGAATCTATGGCACCGAATGTTACGAATCTATGGCACCGAATATTACGAATCTATGGCACCGAATGTTACGAATCTATGGCACCGAATATTACGAATCCATGGCACCGAATGTTACGAATCTATGGCACCGAATATTACGAATCTATGGCACCGAATGTTACGAATCTATGGCACCGAATATTACGAATCTATGGCACCGAATGTTACGAATCTATGGCACCGAATATTACGAATCTATGGCACCGAAATATTAATAATCTATGGCACCGAATATTACGAATCTATGGCACCGAATATTACGAATCTATGGCACCGAAATATCAATAATCTATGGCACCGAATATTACGAATCTATGGCACCGAAATATTAATAATCTATGGCACCGAATATTAAGAATCTATGGCACCGAATATTGCGAATCTATGGCACCGAATATTGCGAATCTATGGCACCGAATATTAATAATCTATGGCACCGAATATTACGAATCTATGGCACCGAATATTAAGAATCTATGGCACCGAATATTAATAATCTATGGCACCGAATATTAAGAATCTATGGCACCGAATCTTCTGCACCAAAACTATTAAATCTATACATCATAGTGAACATCGATCACTCAAGTCTGTGATCTGATTAATGTACGACAGCCCCAACGGTGAAAGTTTGAGTTGAGAGTCAGCTGAATTTAAAACCAGCAAGCGAAAAAAGCTTCAAGACTTACGAGTATGATTTATAAAATGCTTTTATAACTAGCTCTTGCTCTGGAACTTGGTGATAAGGTTCTAGCTCGGGAATCGAGAGGAGACTTCGCTCACTTACCTTCAGATGCCGCTCACAGGTTCAGGAAGATATGTGGGTTTAGAATTCTGCTATTCACGATTACTGTATGGGTCCAGATTTGCAGCACAATATAAGGCAGATAGAAATAAGTGACTTTGGGAGATGTGGGATGGGGGGCGGCGCTGGACACTGCTGAAAGCTCGCATACTATAATTGCCCTGCCCAACCAATAGGGCGAGAGATGGAGGGCCTAGAGGCAGTCTGTCTATATGGAGAGAAAATATAATACAGAACAATGCATGTACATAAGAAGAAATATTTGGAACAGTAAAACAAAAGCCAGAAAGAATGACGTAACGATTAAATCAAATTATGGCAGGCCAGATTAATGTAATACTATAGCATGGTTTCAGAGGTCATTAATGTCTATGGCCACGGGGAGCTTCGGGTTAGCATAAGGGCTGGCATCCAGCGCTTTTTTACCTACATCATTAAGCAACAAATCATCATCATCGATGCACCCGAATTCGGCAGCACTAACCGTATGCTGCACATGAAATTTCGAGAATATCATGCTGCAGGTGGAAGTGTGAAGCGCTTCGAACCGATTGAGGAAACTGACCTCAAGAAAATATTTGCGTACTTTGATCAATCCAATAGTGAACGATTACAGGATGAGGTACTCTTCACACTGATGTATGTATTGGGTGAAAGAGGACAAGAACATATGAAGCAGCTGCGCGGTAGAGATAGTCTTATTGAAAAGACCGACAGTGAGTGATGGTAAGCCGTATTACGAGTTGCCAATGCTACCGACAAAAAACAAAAGCGCCGAGCCGACGCGAGCCAAGCGTTTCAATCCCAAACAAGCTCGATTGCACGGGAAGCAGTGCGACCTTCTACGTCTGTACATGTCCGTCCTTCCGTATGAAACGAAAGATGACACTATGTTCCCGCGACCAATGGCCAGTTCCGCTTTACAATTTGCTTTCTCAAGTAAGCAAGTCCGAGGCATAAACTGGCTATGTACGTACATGCAGCGGATCAGCAAGGTGTGCGGCCTGAGCAAGGGATATACAAACCACTGCATCCGCGTCACTCGCATTGCTGATCTGAAAGATTCAGGCTATTCTGTGTCTGACATCATGAGCATTACTGGCCAACAAACGGAGTCTACTGTGCGGCGGTATCTCTCCCGGAAACGTGACAGCGCCATTCGAGACATGGCAACTACTGTGGGGGCTACGTTAGAACTAGGCGGTGTGAATGACGACAGCAGTGGTACCTGCGTCTCGACTAGCAGCAAAAGCATTGTCGGCCACCAGACAGCAACTGTTCGTGAGAATACCAATGCTGCAGTGTTCTCCAACTGCCAGTTCGCAAATTGCACGATCAATATCAATTAGTATTAGGAATACGTGACAGGGCAATAACATCTGTGTTCACCACTTTTTGTTGTACTAACATGAGTCGTATTTGTTTCGCTTTTTGCTTGTTGTTCTCATATTCATATTTTTACCCTGCGAAAATTGTCTGCACGCAATCGTTGAACGCGTAATACGAGCCAATAAATATTAGACCAGTCTATGGTCAAAATTAAATATCTGCTCTAGCGTGCGACAGTCAGAAGCGTTGCCAGTAGGCTTGATCTATGAGACAATAATCTATGGCCGACTTCAATAAGTAAAAAAACTCGTATGCATGCAAGTATCTAGTTAAAGTTTCTACAACTTAGTATATTTTAAAAGTAAAGCTTAGTGCTGCTTAATAATGCTTAGTATCACCTACTATTTTTTCAATTCGCAAAAATAAGGAGTTTTGGCCATAGAAATTTTTTAGATTTCATTCTTTCTCTCTTTGTCTAGAGTGCTGGTGAGCAAATGAGGGCTCATATTGAAATAGAGGGCTCAGCGCCCCCTTGACCCCGCTTTCTTTCTACTTTGCCATAGAAATTTTCAGCGGGCCGTGACACCGACTGAATACATTGGAGTAAATAGGATTTTTCTATAGACAGTGTCAGCGGCCCGTGAAACGATAACACTAATATGGATGGGCTGCAGAGGGCAGAAACGTACTACAACGCCGAGGCGTGTTGGTATATATTGGTATATTTCGCCCCAACAATATTTGCCAGCGGCCGATGTCTATGGCCAAACCAAGTGGCTCTAAATGCACTGGCTCCAAATGCGATCCAGCTCTTTTTTAAGAAACCCCAGTATAGAGTCCTACGACTGCACATGTTCACGTTGTCTTTAAGCCTTGCGATTAAATTAGAAGGCACAAAAAATAGTCGCTCCCATTCTAACCCAGCATTTGAACCGGATTTAGGGTTTAAAAATAATTTCGTGAGCGAAAATTAAATTAATAATTGCTCACGTAATTATCAAGGCCTCGATTTTGGCCACACCAGACGATGTTATTGAGACAGTAGTTATCTGGCCAAAATCAGAGCCACATATGATGCAGGAATCTGCACGGGTTATATGGCATTCCCTTGCATTAGCGGCTGAAGTAATGGCACTCCATCAGATGAAATGGCACTCCATCAGGTGAAATGGCACTCCATCAAATGGAATCACACTTAATCAAATGAAATGGTACTCCATCAAGTGAAATGACACTCTATCAGATTAAATGGCACCACATTAAATGAAATCACTCTTAATCAAATGAAATGGCACTCCATCAAATGAAATGGCACTCCATCAAATGAAATGGCACTCGATCAGATAAAAAAGCACTTCATGACATGAAATGGCACTCCATCGAATGAAATGGCACTCCAATAAGTGATGGCACTCCATCTAATGAAATGGCACTCCATCTAATGAAATGGCACTCAATCAAGTGAAATGGCACCCCATAATTTTTTTATTTTGTAAGTTTAGACTTTGTTTCCTTAAGAAATAGAATTAAAGCAGTCAATAAACCCGGAATATTCTGTGTAAAACATCATGTGGATTGAACGAAAAATGCGCGCAAATTTAAAATCGTTTATTTACCTTGGCACTGAACTTTCAGACGAAGCGAGAGATAAGTTTTCTAAACTGACGAATAGAAAAGAATGACAGCGCCAGAATTTGAAGCTCTGTGTAGGTATTATTTAATTTGCAATCAATTGCATCAAATTTAACATTAATCGGCAGCCTCCTAAAAAGCTGAGCTAGACACTCCTTATCACTTTCAGCACTCAGCGAAATCAACGTGCAGAGAATCCGTCAGATCGAAATGCGGTTCAGCAGCGGCTGCAGAAACAGCATACCCCTGCACCGGCGTGGCCGGGTCCTACTAGCCGAAGGTGTGCTCGTCAAAATGCGCGGCAACCGGCCGAAACGGCGGCATTTTTTTCTATTCAACGACTTGCTGGTTTATGGCAGTCCTGGGAAAGGTGACGGCGCTAAGAGGCTTAGCAAGCAGCGGGTTCTGGAGCTGAAGTGCCTGGCAGCCAACAAGCTCGAATCAGATCCCAATTGCTTCGAGGTATTCAGTTATTGGCAGCTAAAGTAGAAGGGGGCTCTGCTACACTATTTTAGCATGAGAGTTCGAGTACGGTTAGGCTCATTAAAGCTGATTGATTGATTGATGAGGCTGATTTATGAGGCTGGTTGATGAGGCTGATTGATGAGGCTGGTTGACGAGGCTGGTTGACGAGGCTGAATTCATGAGGCTGGTTGACGAGGCTGGTTGACGAGGCTGAATTGATGAGGCTGGTTGACGAGGCTGGTTGACGAGGCTGGTTGACGAGGCTGGTTGACGAGGCTGTTTGATGAGGCTGGTTGATGATGCTGATTGATGAGGCTGATTGATTGATGAGACTGATTGATTGATGAGGCTGATTGATTTGATGAGACTGTTGATTGATGAGGCTGATTGATTGATGAGAATGTTGATTGATGAGACTGATTGATTGATGATGCTGATTGATTGATGAGACTGATTGATTGATGCGACTGATTGATTGATGGCGCTGATTGATTGATGAGAATGTTGATTGATGAGACTGATTGATTGATGGAGCTGATTGATTGATGAGAATGTTGATTGATGAGACTGATTGATTGATGAGACTGATTGATTGATGGAGCTGATTGATTGATGAGAATGTTGATTGATGAGACTGATTGATTGATGGAGCTGATTGATTGATGAGAATGTTGATTGATGAGACTGATTGATTGATGGAGCTGATTGATTGATGAGAATGTTGATTGATGAGACTGATTGATTGATGAGACTGATTGATTGATGGGGCTGATTGATTGATGGGGCTGATTGATTGATGAGAAAGTTGATTAATGAGACTGATTGATTGATGAGGCTGATTGATTGATGAGAATGTTGATTGATGAGACTGATTGATTGATGATGCTGATTGATTGATAAGACTGTTGATTTGATGAGACTGTTGATTGATGAGGCTGATTGATTGATGAGACTGATTGATTGATGAGGCTGATTGTTTGATGAGGCTGATTGATTGATGAGACTGATTGATTGATGGGGCTGATTGATTGATGAGAATGTTGATTGATGAGACTGATTGATGGATGAGACTGATTGATTGATGGGGCTGATTGATTGATGAGAAAGTTGATTAATGAGACTGATTGATTGATGAGGCTGATTGATTGATGAGACTGATTGATTGATGAGGCTGATTGTTTGATGAGGCTGATTGATTGATGAGACTGATTGATTGATGGGGCTGATTGATTGATGAGGCTGATTGTTTGATGAGGCTGATTGATTGATGAGACTGATTGATTGATGGGGCTGATTGATTGATGGCGCTGATTGATTGATGAGAATGTTGATTGATGAGACTGATTGATTGATGAGACTGATTGATTGATGGAGCTGATTGATTGATGAGAATGTTGATTGATGAGACTGATTGATTGACGAGACTGATTGATTGATGGAGCTGATTGATTGATGAGAATGTTGATTGATGAGACTGATTCATTGATGAGACTGATTGATTGATGGGGCTGATTGATTGATGAGAAAGTTGATTAATGAGACTGATTGATTGATGAGGCTGATTGATTGATGAGAATGTTGATTGATGAGACTGATTGATTGATGAAGCTGATTGATTGATGAGACTGTTGATTTGATGAGACTGTTGATTGATGAGGCTGATTGATTGATGAGACTGATTGATTGATGAGGCTGATTGATTGATGAGACTGATTGATTGATGAGACTGATTGATTGATGAGGCTGATTGATTGATGAGGCTGATTGATTGATAAGACTGTTGATTGATAAGAGACTATTGATTGATGAGACTGTTGATTGATGAGACTGTTGATTGATGAGGCTGATTGATTGATAAGACTGTTGATTGATAAGAGACTGTTGATTGATGAGACTGTTGATTGATGAGACTGTTGATTGATGAGACTGTTGATTGATGAGACTGTTGATTGATGAGAAAGATTGATTGATTGATGAGGATGATTGATGAGAATGTTGATTGATGAGACTGTTGATTGTTGAGACTGTTGATTGATGAGAAAGATTGATTGATTGATGAGGATGATTGATGAGTCTCTTTAATGAGGCTGATTGATTGATGAGGATGATTGATTGATGAGGCTGATTGACGGATGAGGCTTGTATGTGAGAATGATTGATGATGCTAGTTGCTAAGGCTGATCAATGAGGCTTATTGATGAATGAGGCTGATAAATGAAGTTGATTGATGGATGAGTCTGGTTTGATAAAGTTGGTTGATGAGGTGGCTGATTGATGAGGCTGGTTCATGAGGCTGAAGTATAAACACTAACTCGATGAGCTGAGCAACAATTCTAATCGCTTTATAATCCTAAACAAGTCACCTTGACAAGCCAAATCTACCTGCAGATCATTTCAAAGAAAAAATCCTTCACCGTTCGAACCAACACCGAACAAGAGGCGGCAAAATGGATTGACAGCATCAAGCGCTGCGTTGCCAGGTGCAGCGGCGGCACCGTGCTGCCAGTTGCGAACTCGACCCAGCTTCCTCGAGGCACTCTGGAGCACGATTTGATACCCATGTGGGTGCCAGACGGACTGCACGCTGCGTGTATGAGCTGCCAGCAGAAATTCTCATTGGTTAATCGACGGGTGAGTCGATTGTTATAGAATTTTTGCTGCTTCCGCTGATTGCAGCTTGGTTGCAACATGACATGGTCAGCCTCTGGATTGTCAATTTAAGTAGAAGCATGTTGTTGGTTCATCTAGTGGCATCTTGATTGTCCATCTAGTGGCATATTGATGTTCCATCTAGTGGCATATTGATGTTCCATCTAGTGGCATATTGATGGTCCATCTAGTGGCATCTTGGTTGTCCATCTAGTGGCACATTGATCGTCCATCTAGTGGCATATTGATGTTCCATCTAGTGGAACCTTAGTTGTTTATCTAGTGGCATCTTGGTTGTCCATCTAGTGTCATATTGATGGTCCATCTAGTGGCATCTTGATGGTCTAACTAGTGGCATTTTGATGGTCCATCTAGTGGCATCTTGGTTGTCCATCTAGTGTCATATTGATGGTCCATCTAGTGGCATCTTGGTTGGCTGTTTTTAATTGCATCTTTCCTATGTTTTAACAACAATTATTATCAGCTTTCCTATTAGAATTTTTTACCTAAATAGTCGATAGTCTTTTAAAGTTTTCTTAAAAAGTTAAATCTGCAGTTATGTTAATTCACAACAACAGTATTTCTGATTTCGAAAGAAAACTTCGCTGCGAAGTTATGCAGCTATGCGAGAACTATTCTGTATGGAACACGTTTGCTAGTACACTCTGGTGGTGATGCTTTTAAAACTAAACAGATACTAATCTAGCATCAATATATAATTACTTCTGTAGGTTCTGTTGCATCCTTGCGCTTTAAACTTGCACAGCCCATGTGAAGTCAGCAATGAAGGTTGATAATTAGACCTCTGTGTGTAAGACCTCGGGAAAAAGCAGGTGGGGGGTCTAGATTGAAATCACGCGTACACTTCAGTCTACAGGCATAGCTACATGTAAAATATTGCCTATTTTAGCAAATTTCATTACCAAACTATCTATTTTAATGCTTTTCACGAAGCAGAAGTAGTTTAGCTGTAGCTGGTTACTTACAATGACGATTTAAATATTTTTACAGTTAAACAGTTCGTGAACTTTTGTGTGCTTAAAATAGCTCTCATTTGACAGAACTACTTTAAATCTTATGACAAATAATCTGACACGATCAACAAGACGTATCTGACATAATCAACTATTTGACACCATTACCTAAGACCTATCTGACATCATCAACTAAGACCCAACTGACATAATCAACTAAGACCTATCTGAGATCATCAACTACATGTAAGACCTAACTGACATCATCATCTGACATCATTACCTAAGACCCATCGGACATCAACTAAGACCTACATGTATCTGAAATCATCAACCAAGACCTATCTGACATCAACTAAGACCTATCTGACATAATCAACTAAGACCTATCTGACATCATCAACTAAGACCCATCTGACATCCACGTTGGGTTACATACATTCAACAGCATCATCTCTCGAACACTACCTTATACAAGCATCTGACACCTTTACCTATTCCTCGACATTACAACCCACATGTCCAGTATCATTAAACATGCTCAGCTTTACGCATCTAGGAAAATTGCATGTACATTCATCTGAAACATGACCACCTACTGACTCGTACTACATGTAAGATGGTTATCCCAAAAGTCTTCTGCATTTGTTTGTAACTCTAGACCAGGTGATAGACCTCGAACAAACGGTGAATAGTGAATGCGAATAAATATTCATTTAAACTTGGAACAGAGTGATCAATCAAGAGACGTGAACAAATAAAAGGCGATGCGCAGTGACTGGAAGCAGCAACTGGACTTATACTCAGCAACATCGAACAGTTGCCATCACAGAAGATTCCGTCTGTGGTCGCCACTTTTGAGTGCAGGTGAAGTCTCTCAATCTTTGCGAGTGACGCAACTCAGCTACGCCGCGGCTGACTTATGTAAAGGAATGAAGTGGGGGAGCGGTGTTCAAGGCTTGGACGGATTAAAGCTACCCTTCCGTTTTCTCGTATCTTTTATTTCAGAATAGTCCAGGAGAAATTGCTCACTGGCGCATAGAGTGGCGACTTTTCAATGTTGCTGAGTATAGCATCGTATCCAGGGGGCCGTAGCCTAGTGGAAATGTTCCAGCTTCCAGCGGACCAGGCTCGATTCCAAGTCCAGTCGACAGTAATTTGGGGCTAAATTGGAATCTCGGCTTGGCTCTGCTCGTGCAATTAACGCCCTTGAGAGCCAACCCCCCCAAGGCACAGTGGAGTGTACATGCCTAACGATAAATAAAGTTAGGGCCGCTGTACACTCCTGTGTGTGTGCCTGTGCATATGACTGCGTACGTATCCGCGCGTTTGTGTGCCTGCTCAGGGGAGTCGGCGGAATGGGCAGTAATGCCTCTCGCCGGTTGTGTGACAATGTCGCTTAAAGTGCGCCAGGGTATAAGTTCCTTTCAAATTATGCAATGCTGCTCAAGGTGATCGTACCTGCATGATAGTTACAAATCAAAACGGAGTACTTATGGGATGACCTTCGATCGCATAGCAACAGTGATAACCGTTGCAATCAATGCTATCAAACGAAACCAATCCTATCCAGCATCACTGTCGCAGATGCGGCAACCTGATATGCGCCAGCTGCTCAAACCAACGCACAGTCCTGCCGGCTCAAGGCAATAAACCGCGCAGAATCTGCCGGACCTGTCACCTGCTGATGAAGGCTGGCAGCGGATCGGGACCTCTGCAGGCAGTTTCTACTGCCGAGCTCAATCACTCGGTCGATCCTTCGCTCAGTTGTCAAGGAAATCGGCAAGACCAGTCGAGTAGCGAGTCAGGCAGCGACATCTTCGGTCTGGAGGAGCATCAAGAGACGCGGCGCGATTTAACAAACTGGAGACGGCATGACCAGCAAATGTCTTTTGCAGCCTCCGGTTTCTCTGAAGAGAGCGATCAAAGCCGCGCTTCCTGGAAGAGACGCCAGCAAGGCAGTTCGCTTGGCTTCACGCTGGGATCAGAGTGAATTCGCGTGTACATGTGTGCAACACATTTAAGCTAGGGTAGTCTTTGTTCCGTCTGTCTTCTTCGTCTTTGTTTAGTCCTTTTCCGTTCGATACGTGCTGTGTTATGTGGGTCTAGGGCAAATTGACAAAGCCTAACCTAAACCACGACCCTAATTAAAACTCTAATTCTTAAACCAAAACTCCAGCCCTAAACTATTTTTAGTCTGCAGTCATATTGGTGGCAGTGTTGTAGACTCATTAAATGTTTAAAAAATGCTTTGCGACTAACTTCTGCGATTTATGACAACACGCCTTCTGTTTATAATTCAGTTTTTTAGCTAATAAACTACGAAAAGTATGGCTATTGATTAAAGGAAGAAATTAATAATATAAAGACATTAAATAATCAGTTTAGCCTACTAACAAGTAGTGCACTTCGATACTGATAAACTACAGATGGTCTGCCAGAACTGCTGCAGAAAGCAGATTTTTATTGAATAAAACACTCGGATATACAACGGCATCAATATTCAAAATATATAAAGCTTAATTAGCAATGGGTCCAACAATACATCACCAAACAGTTATTTATAATGCAAAGAAAACAGGGGTAGTACAAACAATGTTATATCAATAATGCCGTCCCTGTCAGAATAAAAAATCAATTTTCTCAAATTTCGTGCGGTTGTCTCGAAAAAAACACTCGACTAAATATGCTTATGCCATTTTGCATCGACACAAGAACCTTTAAAGTTACATAATTCTATGCTTTACCATACATGCAGATTTACTAATAGAAATAGCAAACTGTTCAGTTATACTTTCGCCTTACTCCCTGCCCAATTGTACACCCACATCACTCCCTGCCCCATTGTACACCCACCTCACTCCCCGCCTTTTTTTTACAACCACCTCACTCCCTTGCCTCATTATACACCGACTTCACTCCTTACCCCATTGCACACCACCTCACTCCTTGCCCTATTGTACACCGACTTCACTCCTTACCCCATTGCACACCCCCTCACTCCTTGCCCTATTGTACACCCACCTCACTCCCGCCCCATTGTACACCCACCTCACTCCCGGCCCCATTGTACACCCACCTCACTCCCGCCCCATTGTACAAAATAAGGAAGTTCAGAAAATCAGCAACTTTTTTTCAATTCTAGCGCAACAAAAACCTTAAAATTAAAAAGAATCTTGGTTCTGAAGCAGCAGCGTGTCAGAAAGAATCCGAGTCAATTAATCAATTAATTAAAAAACAATGGAGAAATAGCGAATTTCTACAAAAATGTTAAAGCAAAGAATCTGATTGATTGTGAATTTTAGAAGACACTGTCAAGCGAGAAACGGTCCTTAAAAATCAATAGACATATGTACTTTTTTTCTGAGCAGAGCACCTCTTGAAAAGTGAGTTTAAACAATTTTGTTCACGAGTTTTTTAAGCCTGCTGCTGGTGCTGCTGATGCTGCTGCACAACCGTAGCATCTGGATGAGTAAACTGATGCGGCAGATCCAAATTCCCAGACGTCAGCGATCTCTTTCGCCCAGTTGGCACAGGAATATTATCCGGCGTTGGAATTGTGTCGCCAGTCACTTCTTCTAGAAGACGCACCTCGGCTACCGGAGCAGAGTCTGTTGCATCATTATTGGCCATGGCATCCACTTCAACTTCCGCTGCCTGATGCTGATTAGAAATCTTAGCTCTAGCCATGTTATAATCTCCGCTATCAAAGTACTTCGGACCTTTACCGCTGAGCCGTTTTTGTAGAGCCGCGGCTCCAATGCCTTTGCGACTCAGGTTGGGATATTTCTGGCGCAGTTTGGCCTCTTCGTCGAGTTCCACATTGAGGGAAGGATTTGGATTTGTTGCCATCTTGTTTTCTTTTTAACTTCGATTAATTTCTACCTAGCAGGAATAGGAATTTTAGCCTTTAGTCCTGGAATACAACTTAAAAGCGTACAACTAAGGTTGAAAGCCTATATAGAATTAAAACAGGTTGGGCCATAGACAATGCACAAATTTCTGACAACTAGATTATGCTGGCTCTCTGTCTTTGACAAAACTTAATTTCGGATGTGCTGGTCTCGCAGTGAAGTTTTTAAGTCAGGAATCTGCGTGTTATTCTATGGTCCAACCTGTCTATTTTCTAACTAAAGCAGTATTGGTTTTTGCATGCTAAGTGAGACATTTTTCAAGCAATCTGAGACTGAATAGCAAAAACACTATTGTCTATGGCCACCCCTCGCTGCAGCCCAGCTTTTTGGAATCGCCTTGCAAGCAAAGTGAGAAATTTTTTAAAGCTAAGTGAGAACCATATTGAAAACAAAGGCTGGGCTATGGCAAATCAACTGCGTCTAACAAGCAACAAGGATAGAGAGCGCCTGGTCAATGCCGTCAAAGATGGTTACTCAATTTCGACTGCGTCCAAAATCCTTAATCTGAACAAGAAGACGGCCTATTGGATATGGAGTTGCTACGCAGCGAAAGTTTGCTCAGTGTATCAACATGCAACCCTTTATTTGAACACTTATGACATTATCAACAATTTTGTACCGCTTGTTTTGTTGTGTTCCTGCATACCCTTTTCTAAATATATAGTTTCTGACAGTACATCATTTTGTAATTTCGTAAAACCACCCCTTTGTTTTCAATATGGTTCTCACTTAGCTACTTGCTAAAAAATACTTGCAAGGCGTGCCCAAAAAGCTGGGCTGCAGCGAGGGGTGGCCATAGACAATAGTGTTTTTGCTATTCAGTCTCAGATTGCTTGAAAAATGTCTCACTTAGCATGCAAAAACCAATAGTATATGAAGTAGTTGTAGTTGTAGTTATGAACTAAAAGTGGCCTAGACATTTAAGCACTCGAAGCCAAGTGTCAAACCATCAATTGAGATCACCAAAATTAATAATGAGGTAGATTATGATTACAATTCCATTATAGTGGAATTGTGTGCTTGCTTGTACTAAATATGTGATCTTGTCCAACCTGCTACTTATAAACATGACATACAACTTCTTTTTTGGCACATTATTTTGATTTTAAAATAGGACTTAAGATGTTAAAATGATACAAGTATCTAGCTTTCTTAATCAACAACATATTAAAGTTTCTATCTTAAAACTATTGGTCAATAAGTGGAAGCTTTAATCCAATTCTAACTATAACTACTCTTCTTAAGTTTTTTCTTTTCACTAGCCTCTGCTTAAGGCTGTGCAATGCACTTTAAACTGTTGCAGAGTAGTAGATGCAAATACTAGATATTGCCTAAGACCTAGCAATAATATCAAAAAACTATAATAAAGTACAAAAAAGATAAAACTATGAAAACTATATTAGAAACTTAAAAAACATATTGCAGACTTATTGATAGTTGATATATCAACTTAACATGATTAGTGGCATAGTCTGCTATATTATTTTTTATATTTTAGTATATCCTAAAACCTGGAATATTGTTTTTTCTAAGCTATATATCATTTAGTTTAAGTTCTATTCTAACTTTTTAATATTTTTTTTGAAGTATATACATACTTGTATATATTACTGAAAATTTTATTATAGTCTAAAAACTGTATAGGCCTATTTTTTATTAAGATTAAAAAATTATAAAACTAAAATACTAATAGACTAAAACTTTAAAAAATATTTCTAGCATTTATTCATCTATAGCTAAAATTCATAATTTCTTTTTTTAATTCTTGTCTATATAAGGCAAGCACTTATTTTAAACAAGCAAACATTGAACAATTATTGCTTATATAAACACTAGGTATAATTCATAGTCTAGAAGAAGAAGGCATGTATATTAGAAATTTATAGGGTAGGCCTATACTTAAGACATTTGGTATACATGTTAATATACAAAAAAATAAGCCAATTAAAAGATTTGCTATCTTACAAAAAATGCTGAACTTAATAAACAAATTAACAAAAGCAAAGCTATTAGATTTATACAATTATAGACAGAAGATAGGAGCTAATTAGGCCTATAAATACAATATAAATAGGGGGCCCATTGACTTAGGCCTAGTTAATTTTATTAAGCTTCAAGCATAGATTAAGAAAAATTTTAAGGGGGGAACAAGCTACACTAAGCAGTCAAATACTACAATCCAATATTAAAAAAGGACTTGGCATAAATTATTTACAGGCCAAAAAAGTATAGCCTTTGCCCTTGGCCCCCTCTAGATCTACCCCTGCTAGCTCTGGCTAATGGTAATTAAATAGCCTAAACAGAAAGCTTGTATGCATGGTAGGCCCCTAGCTATCTACCCAGTGTTTAAATTGCATGCATAGCAGCTCTATCTATCTATATAGCAATGTTTAAATTGTAGACATTGCAACTGTCTACCTAGGCCTAGTATTTTAATTGTGTGCACAGCAACTATCTGGCATCCATTTAGTGTTTTTAATTGTGTGCATGGCAGCCAGCAGATTGGCAATATAGTGAATTGCAAATTGGATCCTTTTCCTCAAATCTGCATGTTGCTACTGACTGAACTTATTTAATAACTTATTACTTGTAATTTCAATTCATAGTTATATTTGTTAATTTTTAAATATCAATAATTCAAACAGTATATGACATATTAGGCCCTATATAATAAGTTAAGATACAGCTGCCATGCATGAAATTTAAACACTGGGTAGACTGTGGAGTGGACGGCTGCCATGCATGCAAGCTGTTAAATAAATCAAACCTAAATGAATACTAGGCCATTCATGAATGCAACACTGTCACTGGCATTAGGCCCTACTCAACCTGCCCTATCTATATATCCTAGTGGTACATTTTCTAACTGTCTGAATGAGATGAAGACAAATTTCAAACCATTCAATCCATATGATAACTTGATAAGAGTCTTATCATAAGACCATCCATAGGCCTAACTACTATATAAGGCAAAAAAATCTAACTAAATTTTAGGCAGAAGGCATAGTCCTAAGCAATTTAAGATTACATGGTAAATGTAAACTTCGCAAACACAAGACCAACAATTCCACAAGATTGCCCTTTTACACAGGGGGGACACCGACGGGAGCCAGGACCCCAAGAGTCAGAAGATCGATCGGCTTAACGCACGTGTACGATTCCGCTCGTCCGATCCCTGTTAGACAATGAGGCTCTTCATATTGCTTGTTCTGGTTCTAGAACCAGAACCAATTTGTAAAGTATAACTTTTTGTCTCCTAAACTAGAGGGATTTTAGTGCTTTAAAATTGTGATTATTGGATGGCAATAGCCAAGAAGAAAGTGAAAAATTGTGCAGAGTGAGGCTGTTAAGGCAGTCAAACATTCAACAAAGTTAAAAAGTTGTACTGCTTTTTTTCTTGGAAATCCGAACCGATTCTGGTTCTGGAATCGATTGCCGTGAAGAGCCTCAATGCGAAGGGGTGATATAATCAAAATCACTACCAGCAACGAAGAATAACGACAAGTTCTAGCTGGGTTGAGCTGTAAAATTGAATGTAGAGCCCAAATCTAAGCTTCTAATCTAATTTAATATAATTCACTACTAAAATAAGTAGATCTGCCACTCAGGCATCTTAGCAAAACAAACAAGTTTTCTACTTTCAGTCCGTAGCAAAGAATAATACGGGCTATTTTATAAAATATTGTGGAAACTGAAAAGCGCAGTTGGAGGTTTTAAGCTAGAGGGTAAGAGCCAATAAATGAGTCTTGTAGCTTTAAAATACATAAAAATGCTTTTGCATGTTAACTTACTACTGAACTGAAAGTAGTTTACACGCAAATGTGCTGAAGTGGCCCATCTATATAGTATTCTAGTTTCTGTGGTCTAGGTGAACGTCGATCGGCTGGCAACGTCGGCTGGCAAACGTCGGCTGGCAAATTACGTCAGCTGAAGGCTGATAATTTTAACATAACAATCAACTGTACATGTACATCAGTATGTACGATCGTGTACATGGATCGTATGCTACTTCGGTTTTACAAGATATCAAGCACTGTACAGGAGGGGACTATAATTTTGCCAGCCTATTGATTAATTTCGAAGGGCACGGCACGCAATTTCCCCGCTTGAAAAAAATCTTAT
Source organism: Macrostomum lignano (assembly GCA_002269645.1). Lineage (NCBI taxonomy): Eukaryota > Metazoa > Platyhelminthes > Macrostomidae > Macrostomum > Macrostomum lignano. Next base: position 67,183 of record NIVC01000090.1, on the reverse strand, counting down.
ATCTTTCTGGACTCCTAAAGACATGAGAAAAACTAAAAACACATGTTTGGTTGAAACCAAAACACAATATATAGTACATGTAATACTTTTTTATTTTGCAAGATACTATACAGTTCTAGAATTTAATTGGTTTGATAAAGTCACAGAAGCTCCAAAAAGTTCACCTCTGGTCAAGTATAAATGGATCGAGAAGACAACATCAGTAACATCATTTTCAGTTAATTAATACAGCTTTTGAAAAATATAACATCGTGTCATTTTATTTTGCAACGCGTTCAACTGAATACTTTACTTACTGGCATTCACAACTTACTTCTTGTATTTATATTTAGGCAGAGTCAAGGATCATGCAGGAGTGCATGATGCAGAGAGCGGTGATGCAGAGTCAATTATCTGGAGAAAGAGCGGTGATGCAGAGTCAATTGGATCTGGAGAGAGAGCGGTGATGCAGAGTGAATTGGATCTGGAGAGAGAGCGGTGATGCAGAGTCAATTGGATCTGGAGAAAGAGCGGTGATGCAGAGTCAATTGGATCTGGAGAGAGAGCGGTGATGCAGAGTCAATTGGATCTGGAGAAAGAGCGGTGATGCAGAGTCAATTGGATCTGGAGAAAGAGCGGTGATGCAGAGTCAAGGATGTGGAGAAAGAGTGGTGATGCAGAGTCAATTGGATCTGGAGAAAGAGCGGTGATGCAGAGTCAAGGATGTGGAGAAAGAGCGGTGATGCAGAGTCAATTGGATCTGGAGAAAGAGCGGTGATGCAGAGTTATGGATGTGGAGAAAGAGCGGTGATGCAGAGTCAATTGGATCTGGAGAAAGAGCGGTGATGCAGAGTCAAGGATGTGGAGAAAGAGCGGTGATGCAGAGTCAATTGGATGTGGAGAAAGAGCGGTGATGCAGAGTCAATTGGATCTGGAGAAAGAGTGGTGATGCAGAGTCAATTGGATGTGGAGAAATACATATGCAATCGCAACTTGCATCACCTTGCGAAATCTGTTAGATCAACTAAACTGTGAATTAGTGAATTAAATTATCACATTATAAAAGCTTTTTCGACCTTTAAAGCAGGAAAATATTGTTTGCATACAAAACATACTAATCATAGATTTTTATCTGTCACTTACATTTTTTGAACAGATCTGAGAAGATTTAATAAGACTATTCAAGAGAAATCAGATCTGACAAGTCAGTTTGTAAGATTGTCAACTAGGGGAGCGGTGATGCAGAGTCAAGGATCTGGACGGAGATTAGGGCATAGTAAATGGCATATTAAAATTACGGAAATGGCTCTAAAATGCCGAGCAGTTGCATGAACATCGTAAGAGCTCGGTCACCTATCCACAGTTCAAATCTCCGAGTATTCGTGTCTCTTGCAGAATTTTCTCCGCACGGCGCCAATAGTGAAGCTGAATCCGTCCTTGATTAGCAGAGCCAGGTAGATCCAGGCGTGCCGATGCGGCAATACGTCCAGTCCAGTTCGTTTCTGCACGAACGCATTAAACAGCAGAAAGCCGAAGAAATACATAAGCAGCATGAGGCCTACAATCAGCAGAAGTACATCGCCGGGACTCCAGCCACTAGATGTTTTATTAGTCAGGCAGCTGTGCACCGAATGCAGCCGGAATGTCAGCCGATTTTCCAACGTCAAATTGACCTTGTCGATAAACGACGAATTAACGCGAGTTTGACTATTAAGAATGCAGACTAGCGTTACTATGGTGACGAAATATTTACTCTGACTTTTGTCGACGCTTGTGTACCGAATCTGAACAGTGCCATTCTCCAGGTAAATATCATTGTCAATCTGGCTAGCCACGTCGTATTTAAGCCCAATTTTGTATGCATCCTTTGCGCAGATCGCCGCCGAGTTGTCGCCGACGCAGCCGAAACCCGAGCAGGGATTATAACTCAGAAAGTACAAGACACCGGCGATTGACACCTGGGCAAAGTTGATAAATTTCGGCTCACCTTTGGTGTCATTAACCAAACCATCTAGCGGGGACAGATCCAGCGAGCCTTCGGGAAATTTGGCCCTGCAGGAGTCGAGTTTCTCGCTCAGGATGCCAATGACTAGACACGAGAAAATTGTCACTAGCAGATTTATTGCACGACGCATTACACTCGTATTTGGCTTGTTTTCTAGTGAAATTTTCTAGAGAAGTTCAGTTTTTACTCTATTTGGAACCAAGAAATATTGCAATAGTTGGAACTATCTTTCTGCATAGCTGTTCTCAGCAGTTTATATTTATGCCAGGCGCTTGGAGTAGAGATACTCTCTCGGCTCTCTCTTAGTCATGCGGTGCGCGCGTCGTGCCGAGACGATGCTCATGCAGGAATGTTCAGTCGCTGTATTTTCTTTTCAGTCAATGAATATCGCAGCAGAGCATTACTGCTCGAAGTTTGATAGGAAGGTGAATGGAGTGCACATTGGACAGTAATTGCTACCTTCGTGGCCGTGCGCACAATTCATTACTTCTTACATTGCCATCGCATTGTTCTGTATAGATGGCGACTCGCTGCAAGAGCTACCGCGGTGGGTTTGAGGTTTTGATTTAATAGTACAATATAAAAGCGCCCGTTTTCACCTAAACCACGGACTAGAGAGCCACCCAGAAAAGGGATCAATCAGAAATAAATTTCTATACTTACTGACTGAGACAGCGACAGATGAGCCTTCGGGTCAGGAAAGCGCGTCCTGCAAAAGCACAGTATGCTCTTCTCTGCATCTGGAGTTCTATTAATTATTTAAAAAATATTAACCGTTTATCTTAGTAACCAGCTCGCCAATTTAACTCGCACGATTTGCGCATGTTGCCACAGAAAATCGCAAGTGGCCACTCAAGGATACAGGTGCCTAATTAAAGACACAGGTGACTAATTAAAGACACAGGTGCCTAATTAAAGACACAGGTGCCTAATTAAAGACACAGGTGACTAATTAAAGACACAGGTGCCTAATTAAAGACACAGGTGACAAATTAAAGACACAGGAGTCCAATTAAAGACACATGTGCCCAATTAAAGACACTTGCGCCCAATTAAAGACACATGCGCCCAACTAAAGACACATGCGCCCGATTAAAGCCACATGCGCCCAACTCTCGTAAAGACACATGCGCCCGATTAAAGACACATGCGACCGATTAAAAACACATGTGACCGATTTAAGACACATGCGCCAGATTAAAGACACAGGTGCCCAATTAAAGACACAGGTGCCCAATTAAAGACACATGTGCCCAATTAAAGACAAATGTGCCCAATTAAAGACACATGCGCCCGATTAAAGACACATGCGCCCAACTAAAGACACATTTAAAGCAAATTTTGTTCGACAACAAGTTTTTATATATTGAGGCTTATTAACAATAAAGTCTAATAGTTTATTAAACATCGAAATACCCTATCAAACACTGAGCATCATTCAGTTGCTAGCCGATGGGAGGGAACACATTTGCCTGATATTCACCGACCAAATTGCCCGTAGGTCGAAATCTGGCCACAATGAAGGTTCTGCCGGACTTCGACTTTGCTTTGGCGAATCCGGCAACTCGAGTTGAAGCCCAGATCATTTGAGTAAAGAAAGCTGAAAAAATGGGGGAACAAACTATGCTACTCATTTCATTGAAATGAAGTAGTATTTAAGTAGGTTTCTTACAAGTGCGCGGCGACTCGTTGTGCTGATCAAAATTGTAGTCCTTGATTTCACTGTACCAAGTGGATAGAACGTCCAGCACTGAAACAGGAAGTCAGGGAGATTAAACCAACCGCGAACCAAGATTTTGACTGAGCTTAGTTCTAGCTGGTTGCTATCCACGAGTTGGTTGCTAAGGTCGACCAACTAGTCACGTTTGGTTGCTATTGACGCAACAGTATTTGCTAGGATCGATAGGTTAGTTGGTAGAGGTGCCATCTTTGGTGTCTTAGGCAGATTGTTGTGAATGTGCATGCTCAATGCTATCATGTAACGTACGCGCACCGATGTACATCTATCTTGTATCAGTCAGACAATATATTGGCTAGCTCACTGTAGCTGAGAGCCACCTCTCCTCTCCTTCACCTTAAGTGAATTGATTTAATTCATTTGGACAGGTGCCACAACACTGGCATCGCAAGCAGGGACTTAGCGAAAACTCAGCACATTCTGCAAACTCAGCACAGCGAAGTTAGAAATGAGCAGCTCTGACAACGCCACAGCGCCAGCGCTACGACTAAACCTCAGAGAACCGCCTCCATTTCTCGACAACCCGGGAACACCTGTGGTTTCGTGGGAAACTTGGGCCGCTGAGTTCGACACCTACCTGCTAGCGTCAGGAGTCGACGGCTTGCAAGAAGCCAGGAAGATCGCACTGCTCGTGCACTGCCTCGGGCGGGAAGGAGTGCGAGTCTACCGGACTCTCATCAAGTCTCCAGATGAAGCTCCAGCGACACTCGAAACGGCATGCAAACTGCTCAAGGAGCACTTTCAGCCCACCGTCAGCGTGTATGCCAAGCGCCACTTCCGGAAGTGCGTCCAGCGGAGCGGCGGAGGCGTGCATGCATTCGTGGCAAACTTGCGCTATGCCGCCAGAGACTGCGAGCTCCAGAGCCTTCACGACGACCTCATCTTGGACCAGCTGATCTTCGGAACTTCATCAGCGAAGGTGCGCGAACGCCTCCTGCTAGAGCAAGAGCTCACCCTGGATAGAGCAATCCAGATTTCCGCCCAGGTGGAAAAAGCTGTCCAGAGTGAGAAGTCCTTGATCGGCAAGAATGCAGCTGACGACAGCGTCAGGAAGATCAACGCCAAGAGAGCTCCGATCGGCACCAGAGGCCAGGCAGCGCGACCATCGCAGGAGCCCTGCTGCTCGCACTGCGGTAAGCCGGGCCACCGCACAGGCAGCGACCCGCGCTGCGCTGCCCGTGGCAAAGCGTGTAAGAAGTGCGGGAAGCTCAACCACTTCGCCAGCGTGTGCAAGAGCAGCACCGCGGCACCGCACTCGGCTCAGAAGAAGATTCAAGGCGTCGACTTTGACAGCTCCGCTCAGCTAAGCATCTTCGCCGTCAGCACGGACAAGAAGGGCGAGTACAAGAGAGCCAGCGTCAGGATCAACGGGTTCAGCACTCCGCTGTTGGTGGACACAGCTGCCAAGGTCTCCATCATCAACATGCAGACCTGACGGAAGCCTTTCGGCCAAAAGGTCCCCCTGCGACCGTCTGGGAGACAGCTAAGTACCACGTCCTGGGCACCGGACTCGGTGAGATCAAAGGGTTCTGCCACCGTCCAAGAGTCGACCCAAATGTGCCGCCCGTAGCTCAGCGTCTGCGCCGACTGCCTCTAGCGCTGCGTCAGGAGTGCGACAGCGAGATTCAACGCTGGGAGGAAGAAGGCATTATCGAGCGAGTCGACGGCGACATCCCCGACTGGCAGTCCAACGTCACCTGTGCCCGCAAGGCCGATGGGAAGCTGCGCCTCTGCGTTGATTTGCGAAGCGTCAACAAGGCGATCATCCCGGACTCGATGTCACTGCCTACCTTCGCCGACCTGGTGACAGAATTAAACAATTCTGAGTTTTTCTCAAGGATCGACCTCAACCAGTCGTATCTACAGCTGCCTCTGCACGATGGCGCCAAGAATCTGACATGCTTCCACACCGAATCCGGCCTCTACCGATTCAGAAGGATGCCGTTCGGCATCAGCGCGGCTCCAGCAGCCTTCCAGAAGGTCGTCGGCAAGATCCTCCAAGGCATCAGAGGCGTCGTTCACTATCAAGACGACATCGCCGTTCACGCCGCTACGGAAGCCGAGCACGAAAGTCGCGTATTTCGGGTCCTCCGTATCGAAACTCAAGGCATCCACCAATACGGCAGAGTTGGCTTCATTCCTCGGCTTTGCAAAGTTCTTCCAGTTCTACATCAAGAACCTGTCTCATGTCGCCGAGCCGCTGACAGCGCTCCTGCGCAAGGACACGCCATGGAACTGGGACGCAAAATGCGAGGCAGCCTTCAGCGAGGTGAAGCGGCTCATCTCATCAGCACCGTGCCTGAAGTTCTTCGACCAAGATCACGAGACCGTCGTCTCCTGCGACAGCAGCGACGTCGCCCTGGGCGCGACCCTGAGCCAGTCGACGAGCACGGACAGCTGCGGCCAGTCGCCTTCGCCTTGCGAGCCCTGTTCGACACCGAGCGCCGCTACTCTGCGTCAGAGAAGGAGGCCTTGGCCTGCGTCTGGAGCTGCGAGCATTGGCACCTACTGCTGTACCGTCGCAAGTTCAAGCTTCTCACCGACCATCAAGCGCTGACGACCCTGCTGTCACCTCGAGGAGTCGGCCAACGACCTCTTCAACTTCAGCGCCGGTGCGAGCGACTCTTCGTCTACGACTTCGACATCGAGTAAGCTCAAGGTCCAGCCCGACTTTCTGTCTCGCTACGGCTACGACGGCAAGAGCGCAGCCAACGAGTCTAACGAACAGCACCAGAGCGAGTCCGACATCAACCTGGTGCTGGTCAGAAGCGCCGAACCGATCTCAGTTACTCAACTGGCCGATGCAACCAAGAGCGACAACCAACTGCAGCGAGTCATCGGGTTCCTCATCAACGGATGGCCAGCCGAGGTTCCAGCCGACCTGAAGGGCTTCCACCAGGTGCAACATGAGCTCTACCTGTGGAACGATGGTTGCTGCCTGGCGAGAGGCAGCCGAGCCGTCATCCCGACTGACCTCCGCGACCTTGTGCTGGCAGAGGCGCATCAAGGACATCTCGGCGTCGCCAAGGTCAAGGCGCGGTGCCGCGATACGGTCTGGTGGCCTTGCATCGACAGCGACGTGGAAGCCTTCGTGCGGAACTGCAGCGCCTGCGTTCTGTCCAAAAAGGCGCTCACGCCGATCAAGGTCCCATGGTCAGCGACGGAGCTACCAGCGGGTCCATGGCGGCAGCTGCAAGTCGATATCGTTGGAGATCTGCCGGAAGCCAATGTGCCACAGTCCCATCGATTTTTCATCGTCGTTCACGATCTCTACTCTAAGTGGCCTGATTCATCGCATCTTCATCCGTGACTTCCGCTGCCTGTATCGATGCCCTTCGCAGCCTGTTCGTCCGCTTGGGGCTTCCAGACGAAATTACCACGGACAACGGACCTCAGTTTGTGACAACCGAGTTCACAGATTACCTTAGCTTGGTGAGGAATCAACAGATGGTCTTTAATTTACGATTACACAGTTGCCTGCAGCTATATAAGGCTTAAAATAAAGCTATTAGTTGTTCATTTGTGTAAAATATTTGGGTGAAAATTTCAGGTTCATACGTTTATCGAATCAAAAGTTAAAGAACTTGGTTGCTTGATGCGTCAATTTGGTTGCTAGGGGCATCAAGTTGGTTGCTAGAGCCGCCAGGACGATTACCAGGGTTGTAAAATTTGGTTGCTAGGGACGCCAAGACAATTGCTATATGGTGGAAAGTTGGTTGCTAGGGACGCGAAGACAATTACTGGGGTGGTCAAATTTGGTTGCTAGGGACGTCAAGACGGTAAAGGGCGGTAAAGTTGGTTGCTAAGATCTAACTCCTTAATGTTTCATTCGCTACCGCTGGCATGTAAAGCTAGCACCCCCGGCGAAACTGAACAACGAAAAGAAGAAAAACAACAACCTTCGTAGTACGAGTTGATTCGCGGATTGGTGACTCCAACATTTTCTCCGTCAGTTCGTCGCCAGTCAACGCTGGCGCTGCTCTCAGCCGCCAGTATTGCCGGGTCGTGCAGCAGGTCTTTGTCCTCCATGGCGAGCTTGCTAGCCCAGACCTGCGCCTTCTCGGCCAGCTTCTCCGAATAGCACAGATGTGGCACGCCGTGCACTCGCCTGTAGTTGTTGACGATGGTCAGGCATTCGATGTTGAAGATGTCCTTCTGCCGGACTGAAGCTTCCGACGTGTTGCCGGCGACGTAGGACGCCATGGCGGTGAGTATCAAGATTTTGGCTTAGTTGATAGTAAAAAATCAATTATAAATCGAGAGAGAGAGAGAGAGAGGCGAGCATTAAAAATAAAGAATTGAGCCAAGGCAACATTAAGGTAATAAAATCTCTATGGCTGAACCTTTTAGAAAACTTCATGTTAAAGCTTCCAGTGTGTCAGTGAGGTTGTCAGTTCGTCTGTGAGGTTATCATTATGTCAGTGAGGTTGTCAGTTCGTCAAAGAGGTTGTCAGTTTGTCAGTGAGGTTGTCAAGTTGTCAATAAGTTTGTCAGTTTGTCAGCGAGGTTGTCAGTTTGTCAAAGAGGTTGTTAGTTTGTCAGTGAGATTGTCAGTTTGTCAAAGAGGTTGTTAGTTGGTCAGTGAGTTTGTCAGTGAGATTGTCAGTTTGTCAGTGAGGTTATCAATTTGTCAGTGAGGTTGTCAATTTGTCAGTGAGGTTGTCAATTTGTCAGTGAGGTTGTCAGTTTGTCAGTGAGGTTGTCAATTTGTCAGTGAGATTGTCAGTTTGTCAATGAGGTTGTCAATTTGTCAGTGAGTTTGTCAGTTGGTTAGTGAGGTTGTCAGCTTGTCATTGAGGTTGTCAGCTTCTCATTGAGGTTGTCAGTAGGTCAGTGAGGTTTCCAGTTTGTCAGTGAGGTGTTCAGTTTGTCAGTGAGGTTGTCAATTTGTCAGTGAGGTTGTCAGTTTGTCAGTGAGGTTGTCAATTTGTCAGTGAGTTTGTCAGTTGGTTAGTGAGGTTGTCAGCTTGTCATTGAGGTTGTCAGCTTTTCATTGAGGTTGTCAGTAGGTCAGTGAGGTTTCCAGTTTGTCAGTGAGGTGTTCAGTTTGTCAGTGAGGTTGTCAATTTGTCAGTGAGGTTGTCAGTTTGTCAGTGAGGTTGTCAATTTGTCAGTGAGATTGTCAGTTTGTCAATGAGGTTGTCAGTTTGTCAGTGAGGTTGTCAATTTGTCAGTGAGATTGTCAGTTTGTCAATGAGGTTGTCAGTTTGTCAGTGAGATTGTCAATTTGTCAGTGAGTTTGTCAGTTGTTTAGTGAGGTTGTCAGCTTGTCATTGAGGTTGTCAGCTTTTCATTGAGGTTGTCAGTAGGTCAGTGAGGTTTCCAGTTTGTCAGTGAGGTGTTCAGTTTGTCAGTGAGGTTGTCAATTTGTCAGTGAGGTTGTCAGTTTGTCAGTGAGGTTGTCAATTTGTCAGTGAGATTGTCAGTTTGTCAATGAGGTTGTCAGTTTGTCAGTGAGATTGTCAATTTGTCAGTGAGTTTGTCAGTTGTTTAGTGAGGTTGTCAGCTTGTCATTGAGGTTGTCAGCTTTTCATTGAGGTTGTCAGTAGGTCAGTGAGGTTTCCAGTTTGTCAGTGAGGTTTCCAGTTTGTCAGTGAGGTTTCCAGTTTGTCAGTGAGGTGTTCAGTTTGTCAGTGAGGTTTTCAGTTTGTCAGTGAGGTTGTCAATTTGTCAGTGAGATTGTCAGTTTGTCAATGAGGTTGTCAGTTTGTCAGTGAGATTGTCAATTTGTCAGTGAGTTTGTCAGTTGTTTAGTGAGGTTGTCAGCTTGTCATTGAGGTTGTCAGCTTTTCATTGAGGTTGTCAGTAGGTCAGTGAGGTTTCCAGTTTGTCAGTGAGGTGTTCAGTTTGTCAGTGAGGTTGTCAGTTTGTCAGTGAGGTTGTCAATTTGTCAGTGAGGTTGTCAATTTGTCAGTGAGGTTGTCAGTTTGTCAGTGAGGTTGTCAATTTGTCAGTGAGATTGTCAGTTTGTCAATGAGGTTGTCAGTTTGTCAGTGAGGTTGTCAATTTGTCAGTGAGTTTTTCAGTTGGTTAGTGAGGTTGTCAGCTTGTCATTGAGGTTGTCAGCTTTTCATTGAGGTTGTCAGTAGGTCAGTGAGGTTTCCAGTTTGTCAGTGAGGTGTTCAGTTTGTCAGTGAGGTTTCCAGTTTGTCAGTGAGGTGTTCAGTTTGTCAGTGAGGTTTCCAGTTTGTCAGTGAGGTGTTCAGTTTGTCAGTGAGGTTGTCAGTTTGTCAGTGAGGTTGTCAATTTGTCAGTGAGGTTGTCAATTTGTCAATGAGGTTGTCAGTTTGTCAGTGAGGTTGTCAATTTGTCAGTGAGATTGTCAGTTTGTCAATGAGGTTGTCAGTTTGTCAGTGAGGTTGTCAATTTGTCAGTGAGTTTGTCAGTTGGTTAGTGAGGTTGTCAGCTTGTCATTGAGGTTGTCAGCTTTTCATTGAGGTTGTCAGTAGGTCAGTGAGGTTTCCAGTTTGTCAGTGAGGTGTTCAGTTTGTCAGTGAGGTTTTTAGTTTGTCAGTGAAGTTGTCAGTTAGATGTCAGTCGGTTAGCAAGATTGTCAGATTTTAAGTTGGCTTAAGTGAGCCAAGCTGTACAGTTCAAGTCGGTCAGGGAGGCTGTTTACTGCTCCAGGAATCGGAGAACCGGATAGCAAAAACAGACAAATTTCACTGACCAACACGGCACAGAAGGGAAAACATCGGCAAGTAAACCTGCTCCGATGTTTACCAGCCTATAACGATGTCGTCACTCTCTTAGCCAATAGAATCTCAAGGCATTGAAATCCGTGATAGGGCTATTTAAACAGGGCGAGGAGAATACCGGTAATTATCCATCAAGCTCAGTCAATTGTTTCTTGAGTCCATGGCCCAAAACAGCAACGACACTTCGGACGCGGAGGACGCCTTCCCGGATCCGGGAGCGGCGTCGCAAAGACTGGCGATCACCGTACAGGCGTTCAACTTGCTCAGCCTAGCGCTGAATATCAGCCTGGTGGCGGCTCTCGGCAGCATTGGATCGCGCACAGGCGCCAAAGGTGTACTGCTTCTGGCTGTGACTGAAATTGGCATCAACCTGTCCCTGCTCATCATGCACTCCGAGCTCTGGACTGGCGGCGAGGAACGTATCCGAGTGGTTGAGAAATTCAATTTCAGCTTTGAAGCATTTCATCTGCTAAGGAATTACTGGCTGTGCGTGATGACTCTGGCTAGGACTGTGGCCGTCAGACAGCCATTCCTCAGCCGGCAGATCATGTCCCGCAGGCAGCAGGCTTGGCTGTTCTCAACCGCGGCCATCTTCAGCACCTGCTGGAGCTGCCTGGACCTCCTGTTGGTGAACTACTTCACCGGCCAGACAGCTAAGAGCCTGAGCCGCGCCCTGGCACTGGTCAGGCACTTTCTAAACACAGTAGTTGCCGGGTCGATAATCGCTGTGACAGCCGCACTAATCGTTTATTACATTCGCCGCAGTAATGTGTTCAATTTTCAACGCCGCGAGAGTCAGGCTAGTAAAATAGTTGTGACAATTGCAGTGTCCTTCATCTTGTTAGAGTTGCCGTACGCTTTAGTTGTGTACTTGGGCATTATCCGGCTCATGACTACCGGCATATCAGCGTTTCCGCGCTACTTTGCCGAGATTATGCACATCCTGTACCGGGTTAACCACCTGCTAATTGTCATTGACACCTGTCTGAATCTGTTCGTCATGCTGGCGTTTAGCACCAGCTTCCGACAGCAATTGATGCTTGCAATTAGACGCCGCTGTTCGAAAGCTGTTCTTCAAAATCGTGCAACCATTAACGAAAGTCGAAGAGTTGAAATGCGACAGCGGAGAGAAGGGCCCGTTGTTGCTGTTGTTGCTGCCGAGGCTGCTGCTTGTGAACTTGAACCGCTGCGGGAAGAGCATCAGGTTGTTGCTGTCGAACTGTTGGTTTACGGCGATACTACATGCCGAGTAACGGCTGTTTGAAGGGATGGGAAACAGAGTTATTGACGGAGTCTGAAGGGATAGATAACCTAACGACAGATGACCCGAAGTGATGGATGACCCAGCGACAGAAGGCCAGATCGAAGCAGAGAGACAATTGTACTTTGATTTAAACAGCGAATCCAAATATAACGACAATACAAGATTTTACAGTACTGTATTCTTAGATCAGTGTTGTGTGCTGTAGCAAACTCAAAGAAAAACTTTTATTAGACATTTCTGCTTTTGTCGCCTATGTATTCGTGATTTTAATATCCAGCTCGTTAATTTAAAAAAAACAGAGAGAACTTTCCCACTTTGAAACTTAACTGTACTGTAGAGACATGTAGAAATGGTCCTTAATGCTTATATCCCACCGTAGTTATAGGACGTAGATCAAGCACCATGTCTAATTGGAAAATATATGAAGCCCTGAAAAATGGAATTGTTGCAGAAAATGCCCTAGCACGCGGAAAAAATCCCGCATTCACCAATTCCGCAATTTTCTCCGCCTCACTGATTTCCGCCTATGGGAATTTAACATGCATTAGGAGCTCCGTAGTTAGCTCGCTAGCGCTGAAAGTTCAGGTGACACTATACAAACTAAAACTGTAGCTATTGATGACAGGCCAGATTGAGCCTATCAGATAGCTATTGATGATCAGCCTATATATCTACTGTAGCTATTGATGATTAGTGTATCTATCTACTGTAGCTATTGATGATAGGCCAGATTGAGCCTATCAGATAGCTATTGATGATCAGTCTATCTACTGTAGCTATTGATGATCAGTATATCTACTGTAGCTATTGATGATCAGTCTATCTATCTACTGTAGCTATTGATGATCAGTCTATCTATCTACTGTAGCTATTGATGATCAGTCTATCTATCTACTGTAGCTATTGATGATCAGTCTATCTACTGTAGCTATTGATGATCAGTCTATCTATCTACTTTAGCTATTGATGATCAGTCTATCTACTGTAGCTATTGATGATCAGTCTATCTACTGTAGCTATTGATGATCAGTCTATCTATCTACTGTAGCTATTGATGATCAGTCTATCTATCTACTTTAGCTATTGATGATCAGTCTATCTACTGTAGCTATTGATGATCAGTCTATCTACTGTAGCTATTGATGATCAGTCTATCTACTGTAGCTATTGATGATCAGTCTATCTACTTTAGCTATTGATGATCAGTCTATCTACTGTAGCTATTGATGATCAGTCTATCTACTGTAGCTATTGATGATCAGTCTATCTACTGTAGCTATTGATGATCAGTCTATCTATCTACTTTAGCTATTGATGATCAGTCTATCTACTGTAGCTATTGATGATCAGTCTATCTACTGTAGCTATTGATGATCAGTCTATCTACTGTAGCTATTGATGATCAGTCTATCTATCTACTGTAGCTATTGATGATCAGTCTATCTACTGTAGCTATTGATGATCAGTCTATCTACTGTAGCTATTGATGATCAGTCTATCTATCTACTGTAGCTATTGATGATCAGTCTATCTACTGTAGCTATTGATGATCAGTCTATCCATCGAAATGTGATCTCAAAACGATGGCAATTCTTATGATTTTGTTGACTAATGCCTGGGCTGGCTGCCCATTTGAAAAATAACTCAGGAACCCAACCTGACAAAAAACCTGATTAGTGAAGCTGACAAGAAAACCTGATTAGTGAAGCTGACAAGAAAATCTGACCAGTGGAGCTGACAAGAAAACCTGATTAGTGAAGCTGACAAATAAGCCTGACATAATGACCGAAAAGCCTGATCCTAGGATACCTGATCATAGACCTCATTAAAGAATGTGTTGTGCCCGGGTGCACTTGCACCGATGAGCAATCTTTGGCTCTCGGTCAAGTGTGCCCGGCACTGCACTCCCACCCCTCCCGGCCGCGTGCCTGCGCCAACCCCCCATTCTGTTTCTGTTTGCGTCAACCCCCCTCCCCCATTCTGTCTGCGTCAACCCCCGCCCCCCCATTCTGTATTCGCCACAGTTGCACCCACCCCACTGTCTGTTAGGTCAGCCGGTTTTGGCTGGCTGCGGCTCCAGTGCGCTCCCTCGCTCGCCCTGCGATTGGCTGGTGGTCCAGCCAATCGGCTTGTATTCTTTCCCCCCTCCAAACGCGACCCCGCCTTTGTAACTTTTATAAGACGATCGTAATTTTGGCTAGCTGGCTAGCTCAACAAGCTAGCGTAAATATAAATGTGTGCAGGAGCGGCGGTAGGGGAGGCATCTCTTTGGTTGAATTGTGCAAGACACAGCCATAAGTTCTAGTATTGCAATCAGACCCGAAGTTGTACTCGGTTTCTCAGAATTTACCCAGCCAGAACTGAAGAGCGAAGTTGAGAGAAGCCTCCCCTACTGCTATCGCCGCTGCTTCGTGAAGATAAAAGAGTGATAAAAGATAAAAGAGTGTTTCTCTCATTTGAGGGACTGGCGGGCATTAATTCGTGCAATAGGGACGGGCTGATCAAGTCTCTCGACGCGATCCCTCGCTCAGAGTCCGAAGTCAGTCCGGCCAGTTGACTGGCGCCATCTTCGGCTCGTTCACTGAGATAATCAGAGTCGCGATCCGGCCTGTAGCACAACAAATGTGATGAGATGCGTTGGTTCCGAATAAGCAATACTAAGCTTAAGCTAAAGCGTAAGAACAGAAACAGATTTTTTTTCTAAAAAGAGTGACAGGTTGCATGTTTGCATATAATTAACAGCGTAAACAAGTTTCACAGCTGCCAATAATTGTTTTACAGACCTCATTCAGGAACTGCAGCGACATCAATATAGCAGCTGCTGCCCTATTCCAAATCGATAAACATGCTGCTTACCGCCGAGAACTGATCGACAGATTAAAACAATTTGCCAACGAAATCTACAAAATGATATGCAAACGGACGAAATGAACGCATGATCTGAAATATCGCGTTATTTTGCTCAATTATTTCCGTACGGTCTTGTTCAGATTGAAACCAAAATAATCAATAGAACCAATAGAAATATAATATTTTAAGTTTTTTAGCGTTATAAATTGGACCACAGTTTACTTAATTTTTGTGATCAATAAATAATTGAATGGTGTAATATTTATTGATTTTTAATAATAATAATCGCTAGTATATTAATAAAAAGCTTTATTCCTCCTTCCCTTGTTTCTATGTTTCCCGCATGGAAGCTTAGCTTGAATTAGTGTATGGACTACGAGTAGCAATCAGCGCCCTCCCGTTGGGTATGCAACAAAGAATGGAATAAATATTTTCTGACTTGTCAGAAATTCCCCCGTAAGACCTAACATCTCATAAATTAACCCTGAGAATCGCAGCATTAAAGAAACCCCCCCCCCCACCCGACCCCGAACCTTGGTATCCTAGCAATTCCTCAATGACGCTTCTTTTATGTTTGAGATAGATAGATAGATAGATAGATAGATAGATAGATAGATAGATAGATAGATAGATAGATAGATAGATAGATAGATAGATAGATAGATAGATAGATAGATAGATAGATAGATAGATAGATAGATAGATAGATAGATAGATAGATAGATAGATAGATAGATAGATAGATGGATAGATAGATAGATAGATATATATATATATATAGATGGATAGATAGATAGATAGATAGATAGATAGATAGATAGATAGATAGATAGATAGATAGATAGATAGATAGATAGATAGATAGATAGATAGATAGATAGATAGATAGATAGATAGATAGATAGATAGATGGATAGATAGATAGATAGATATATATATATATATAGATGGATAGATAGATAGATAGATAGATAGATAGATAGATAGATAGATAGATAGATAGATAGATAAATAGATAGATAGATAGATAGATAGATAGATAGATAGATAGATAGATAGATAGATAGATAGATAGACAGACAGACAGACAGATAGATACATAGATAGATAGATAGATAGATAGATAGATAGATAGATAGATAGATAGATAGATAGATAGATAGATAGATAGATAGATAGATAGATAGATAGATAGATAGATAGCTAGATAGATGGATAGATAGATAGATAGATAGATAGATAGATGGATAGATAGATAGATAGATAGATAGATGGATGGATAGATAGATAGATAGATAGATAGATAGATAGATAGATGGATAGATAGATAGATAGATAGATAGATAGATAGATGGATAGATAGATAGATAGATAGATAGATGGATAGATAGATAGATAGATAGATGGATAGATAGATAGATAGATAGATAGATAGATAGATGGATAGATAGATAGATAGATAGATAAATAGATAGATAGATAGATAGATGGATAGATAGATAGATAGATAGATAGATGGATAGATAGATAGATAGATGGATGGATAGATAGATAGATAGATAGATAGATAGATAGATAGATAGATAGATAGATAGATAGATAGATAGATACAGACATTTAACATTAATATTGGTAATGGTAGGAGCGCTGCGGGCACAACTCCATCAGGAAAATAGACCCACAACCAGCGCTGAAGTAATTCTGCTGCTGGCTCCTGAGCACACACAAGCGCACCAATACTGTACTCAGGCACGGCACTCATGCACACGCTCACACAGGGTGCACAGCGGCCCTGACTTTTCTAATGTCAGGCATGTACACTTTCTGTGCCTTGGGGGTTGAATCGCACGACAAGGTTCAATTTTCGTGCAATCAAGCGGCGCGCGCGGAATCGAACCAAGGACGTAACAGCCAGACGCCTTTACCAGAGCTGCTCTGCCACACCCCCGAATCAGTACTCAAGAGCAGCAAGTACTTTTTGTTATGTAAACCGCACAGAAAGGAGGAAATTGACCGGCAATCCAGAATGGATGCTGCTGCTCTGGACGTTAGTTTGTACTTTCCGGGAAATTGAAAATACTAAAATTTATGACGAGAACAGAGGAGAAAGTACCCAGCGAACGAAGAGAAATTGGAAAGATAAATCTAAGCGAATCCTTAGAAAGGTGCTTCCTTATAGTTGTTTATTGATCAGTCATCTCTTGCAGCATGTAGAATGTAGAATATTAAAAATTATCGAGTCGAATTGCTGTTTTTTGAAGCAAGAGAATCAATAAAAAATAAAATTTATTTAAATTCGATGCTAAGCTCAAATTTGCATAAATGGATTCACCAAATGCTAGTGTGCATGACCATCCAAACCATGTGGAAAAAATAGCATTTTCCTGCTGCCCTAGAATCTGTTGGCAGAGGTAGTGGACGAAAAAACACCGACCTGGAGCACACTGCAAGCCAATTTTCCCTCTTCTCAAAAAAAGGATTTCTGCTGCAGCTGCTGCTGACTCTGCTCACCTCTGAATTCCTCGCCTTTGCATCACGGTGCCACTATTTACCAACCAGGTGTCAGGTTGCTGCAAAACTATGATGCTAGCTTATAGCACTGGACAAGAGGGCGGAGCCAGTTAAAACGGAGTCAGGTTTAAAGGTTAGCAGCCATTACATACTCGCACCGTTGGCTTAGTTAAAGTGCATGCACCAGGCATCATATTCGCGGCTAGCAGGAGGCCTCTGCGGAATTCTATTATCATGAGTGAGCAGCACTCTTTCTTTTGACACTCAAATTTGCCATGACTCACAGGGAGAATTTCTGACATGCCATGACTCACAGAAGGAATTGCTGAGATGCTATGGCTCACAGGAGAATTGCTGAGATGCCATGACTCACAGGGAGAATTTCTGACATGCCATGACTCACAGAAGGAATTGCTGAGATGCTATGGCTCACAGGAGAATTGCTGAGATGCCATGACTCACAGAAGGAATTGCTGAGATGCCATGACTCACAGAAGGAATTGCTGAGATGCTATGACTTACAGGGAGAATTGCTGAGATGCCATGACTCACAGGGAGAATCACTGAGATGCCATGACTCACAGGGAGAATTGCTGAGATGCCATGACTCACAGGGAGAATTGCTGAGATGCCATGACTCACAGGGAGAATTGCTGAGATGCCATGACTCACAGGAGAACTGCTAAGATGCCATGACTCACGGGGAGAATTGCTGAGATGCCATGACTCACAGGGAGAATTGCTGAGATGCCATGACTCACAGGGAGAATTGCTGAGATGCCATGGCTCACAGGGAGAATCACTGAGATGCCATGACTCACAGGAGAATTGCTAAGATGCCATGACTCACAGGGAGAATTGCTGAGATGCCATGACTCACAGGAAAATTGCTGAGATGCCATGACTCACAGGGAGAATTGCTGAGATGCCATGACTCACAGGGAGAATCACTGAGTTGCCATGACTCACAGGAGAATTGCTAAGATGCCATGACTCACAGGGAGATTGTTGAGATGCCATGACTCACAGGGAGAATCACTGAGATGCCATGACTCACGGGGAGAATTGCTGAGATGCCATGACTCACAGGAGAAATGCTGAGATGCCATGACTCACAGGGAGAATCACTGAGATGCCATGACTCACGGGGAGGATTGCTGAGATGCCATGACTCACGGGGAGAATTGCTGAGATGCCATGACTCACAGGGAGAATTGCTGAGATGCCATGACTCACAGGGAGAATTGCTGAGATGCCATGACTCACGGGGAGAATTGCTGAGATGCCATGGCTCACAGGGAGAATTGCTGAGATGCCATGACTCACAGGGAGAATTGCTGAGATGCCATGACTCACAGGGAGAATTGCTGAGATGCCATGACTCACAGGGAGAATTGCTGAGATGCCATGACTCACAGGGAGAATCACTGAGATGCCATGACTCACAGGGAGAATTGCTGAGATGCCATGACTCACAGGGAGAATTGCTGAGATGCCATGACTCACAGGGAGAATTGCTGAGATGCCATGACTCACGGGGAGAATTGCTGAGATGCCATGGCTCACAGGGAGAATTGCTGAGATGCCATGACTCACAGGGAGAATTGCTGAGATGCCATGACTCACAGGAGAATTGCTGAGATGCCATGACTCACAGGGAGATTGCTGAGATGCCATGACTCACAGAGAGAATTGCTAAGATGCCATGACTGACAGACTCTTATCCAATACGCCACCCTAACAAAGGGAAGTAGCAATATAAACAGCAAAGGTTAGATAAACAACTAAAGGTTGAAAAATACATGAAGACTCAGGTTGCTAGCTCGTTATGGACAGGAAAGAAGTCACGAATTCAAACAAAGTTAGTATATGGGCATTTCTTTCAATTAATTTCTCCAGATTTCAATAACAACCAATGGCATCGCTTCTGAAGACTGTGTAGGAGTAATAGTATACTGTATAAAACAGAATGGCACTACGGCGCCATAATCAAAGATGACATTTCTAGCCACAAGGTCCAAATTAATTAGTGTCCTTTGAGTCCTAAGACGCATATTCTCATGCAGCAGGTCTCACAAGGACTCTTTCTTTTCTTTTCTATAAGGAATTATCAAATTTAAAAAATTACCTTTCTTTTATTATACTGCAGCCGGCTAATCTCTTAGTAAAACTGACAGAAACTCTTGCTGAAATCGAAAGATCTATAGATGACACTGACGAAAGATCCCTAGATAAAATAAACGAATCTATACAACTATAGAATAACGAATCTATTAACGAGTAGCAAAGTCCGAAAGAGCTGTCAGTGATGACAATGACGAATCTGTATATGTCAGTGACGAATCTATAGATGAGTGGCGAATCTATAGATATCAGTGGCAAATCTACAGATATCAGTGACGAATCTACAGATAGCAGCGACGAATCTATAGATGACAGTGACGAATTTATAGATGTCAGTGAAGAATCTATAGATGACAGTGAAGAATCTATAGATGTCAGTGAAGAATCTATAGATGTCAGGTAAGAATCTATAGATGACAGTGACGAATTTATAGATGACACTGGCGAATCAATATAGAATTTCAAATTCAAATTTCAAATTTCAATTTTTAAAATATTGAAATCATGTTACTGTAAAAAAGCTTTGAATTGTAAAAAATACAATATAAATATATATTAATAAAATAACAAAGAATTACGAGACTAAGATTTAAGGACGCAAATATTACTTAACTGAAAACCTGATACGGTATTATAATTTGCTACTTAATTATTGGTAATTTATTTAAAAAATCCTGTTTTAAATTTGTTCTAAATATTAAATTTATTTTTAAACTTTAATACCGTAATACCGGTTGCACAAAATACCGTCTGATATAAAAGTTTACTACTGCTACTACTGATAGTAGGGCTAAATAGAATTTTCTTTGCTTTACTTAGTACACAAATACATATAAAATTTATAAATACGAGTAAAGTATGCCAGTAATACAGGTAAAACAAACGGAGCTTAAATACTGGGTAAAAAATGCTGCGCCTTTTACAAAGCATTTTGACCGCGCAACGAAATTGCATTGTTTTAAAGTACATCAGTAAATGCAACCCTTAAAATTGACTGGAGGATTAAAGCAAAGGCTGATGCAGTTCGTTAGCCGAAAAAATTCTCAGACAATGTAGATTCTAAATTGGGACTAATGGATTCTGGACAGGGACTAATAGATTTTAAAATGGGACTAATGGATTCTGGCCAGGGACTAATATATTTTAAAATGGGACTAATGGATTCTGGACAGGGACTAATAGATTTTAAAATGGGACTAATGGATTCTGGATTGGGACTGATGGATTCTGGATTGGGACTAATGGATTCTGGATTGGGACTAATGGATTCTGGATTGGGACTAATGGACTCTGGATTGGGACTAATGGATTCTGAATTGGGACTAATGGACTCTGGATTGGGACTAATAGATCCTGGATTGGGACTAATGGATTCTGGATTGGGACTAATGGATTCTGGATTGGGACTAATGGATTCTGGATTGGGACTAATGGACTCTGTATTGGGACTAATGGATTCTGTATTGGGACTAACGGATTCTGGATTGGGACTAATGGATTCTGGATTGGGACTAATGGATTCTGGATTGGGACTAATGGACTCTGGATTGGGACTAATGGATTCTGTATTGGGACTAATGGATTCTGGATTGGGACTAATGGACTCTGGATTGGGACTAATGGATTCTGAATTGGGACTAATGGACTCTGGATTGGGACTAATAGATCCTGGATTGGGACTAATGGAGTCTGAATTGGGACTAATGGATTCTGTATTGGGACTAACGGATTCTGGATTGGGACTAATGGATTCTGGATTGGGACTAATGGATTCTGGATTGGGACTAATGGAGTCTGGATTGGGACTAATGGATTCTGGATTGGGACTAATGGACTCTGTATTGGGACTAATGGATTCTGGATTGGGACTAATGGATTCTGGATTGGGACTAATGGATTCTGGATTGGGACTAATGGATTCTGGATTGGGACTAATGGATTCTGGATTGGGACTAATGGACTCTGGATTGGGACTAATAGATCCTGGATTGGGACTAATGGATTCTGGATTGGGACTAATGGATTCTGGATTGGGACTAATGGACTCTGGATTGGGACTAATGTATTCTGAATTGGGACTAATAGATCCTGGATTGGGACTAATGGAGTCTGGATTGGGACTAATGGATTCTGAATTGGGACTAATGGACTCTGGAGTTCCTGGAAACCAAAATAATCATCGTGACTAGGCCTTCTTAAAAAAATCTGTCACAAGACGGCTCTTGACTCCAGCGCTATTGCTAGCAAGGCCGCTAGAATTCCTTGACGACTGCTTTGCGGCACCACTACTATTCTTCTTAATTTTGACTTTACCAGTTGAACTGGCGCTGCGCTTTGGCTCATCTGATTTTCGTTTCTTAACGACGGCGCCGGCGGCGTTAGCGCGGGTATTTGACTGTCGCTGCCTTGGCGCCACTGAGCCTGTGCTGCTGCGTCTTGGCTTGTCATCGGCTTGATTGTCAGCTGGCGTTGAACTAGCCGAGTCACCAAAGCCGTACCTGGCTAATCGGTTAATTAGCCTACTTGTAAGCGGCTGTTTTGGCGACTTCTCCTGGATTTGGTTGCTAAGGCCGCTGTTTACCTTAGCAACCGATGCTAATGGAGTGGGAGAAGCTGGAACCACCGGAGACAGGTGGCTTGTGCGGTTCTCGGGGTTGGACCAGAGTGGCGCTGGGGCGAGCACAGGTGTCCTGGAGATTGCGGCGTGGGATTTTTTGCATAATCTATAGAATCTCACCCCAAATAATGAGACACCGGGTAAAATCTCAGCCCTAATTAATGAGACACTGGGTAGAATCTCACCCCAAGTAATGAGACACCGGGTAGAATCTCAGCCCTAATTAATGAGACACTGGGTAGAATCTCACCGCTAATAATGAGACACCGGACAGAATCTCACCCCTAACTATGAGACACTGGTTAGAATCTCACCCCAAGCAATGAGACACCAGGTAGAATCTCACCTCAATCAATGAAACACCGGGTAGAATGTCACCCCTAATAGAGACACATGGGATCTCAACCATAAACTATCCGAGCACCAGACTAATTATTCCTCACCTTTGCAGCTGCTTCCGTTTCGACCCGTCAATCCCGTCAGAGTCATTCCTGCCGCCTGCCACAGCTGTCATTCGATGCCTCCTAGTGGGCGTTGGCGTCTTCGGCGAAGGCAGACTCGGACTGCGAAACATATCGACTAGGCCTGCGCTAGCGTAGCCTCGCCTCGGCGTTGCCGCTGTTGCTATGGCAACGGGGATACGCCCTCGTGGAGAAGGGCTCTGAGAAGCTAAAAGCCGGGACTCGACCTGAGGTTGTGGATAGCAACCGCAGGCGATGAAATCGACGCAGCGAAGAACAGCTGATCGACAGTCGACAGTAGCACCGAAGTCGGTTTTCAGTTTCGACACAATGCTCAACGCGTCGGCGATCTAACGACGTTTGGAACAATATATTTATAGATTAGATACAATACTACTCACTTTGAAAGTAGTATAAGAATATACTAAAAATATTCGAATATAGAAACCTATAGACACCGAATTAGGAATCATACCCAGTAGACACCGGATTAGGAATCTTACCCAGTAGACACCGGATTAGGAATCTTACCCTATACACACCGGATTAGGAACCTTACCCTATACTCACCGGATTAGGAATCTCATTCTATACACACCGGATTAGGAATCTCATTCTATACACACCGGATTAGGAATATCATTCTATACACACCGGATTAGGAATCTCACCCAGTAGAAACCGGATTAGGAATCTCACCCAGTAGACACCGGATTAGGAATCTTACCCTATACACACCGGATTAGGAACCTTACCCTATACTCACCGGATTAGGAATCTCATTCTATACACACCGGATTAGGAATCTCATTCTATACACACCGGATTAGGAATATCATTCTATACACACCGGATTAGGAATCTCACCCAGTAGAAACCGGATTAGGAATCTCACCCCATAGACACTGGATTAGGAATCTCACCCCATAAGACACCGGATTAGGAATCTCACCCCATAGTTTCAGGCTTAGGAATCTCACCCCATAGTTTCGGGCTTACGAATCTCACCCCATAGTTTCGGGCTTAGGAATCTCACCCCATAGTTTCGGGCTTAGGAATCTCACCTTTCCGACAGACAGACTTTACAAAAATTTAGACTAACCTCACTAGCGGGAAATCTACCGCTAGAATCCCTTGACAACAGGTTAGCAACCAGCTTAGCAAAGGAGCTGGCGGAGCTGTCGCAATCGTCCAACGCGTTGCACAGACGGCCGAAAGTTTTCACTAGCTCGGACAAAGACTCCGAATGGGCGTGCAGCGGATCGGCCGGGTCAGGGGCATAGCCAGAGCCGCCGAGCTTCACGCGGCCTACGAAGCTCTGCGCGATCTGCGTTTTGGGTGAATGAGTAGGTTAGGGCTGCTTTGCTCAAAGGACAAAGGACAGTGGCTACCTCAGGATCTGGGAGAACAGCTACTTGAGCATCTGGGAGATTAGCTACCTGAGTATCTGGGAGAGTAGCTAACTGAGGATCTGGGAGAGCAGCCACTTGAGCATCTGGGAGAGCAGCTACTTGAGCATCTGGGAGTAGCTAACTGAGGATCTGGGACAGTAGCTACGTGAGCATCTGGTAGAGTAGCGACGTGAGCATCTGGGACAGTAGCTACGTGAGCATCTGGTAGAGTAGCTACCTGAGTATCTGGGAGAGTAGCTAACTGAGGATCTGGGAGAGCAGCCACTTGAGCATCTGGGAGAGCAGCTACGTGAGCCTCTGGTAGAGTAGCGACGTGAGCATCTGGGACAGTAGCTACGTGAGCCTCTGGTAGAGTAGCGACGTGAGCATCTGGTAGAGTAGCGACGTGAGCCTCTGGTAGAGTAGCGACGTGAGCATCTGGTAGAATAGCGACGTGAGCATCTGGTAGAGTAGCGACGTGAGCATCTGGTAGAGTAGCGACGTGAGCATCTGGTAGAGTAGCGACGTGAGCATCTGGTAGAATAGCGACCTGAGCATCTGGGACAGTAGCTACGTGAGCATCTGGGACAGTAGCTACCTGAGCATCTGGTAGAGTAGCTACCTGAGCATCTGGTAGAGTAGCTACCTGAGCATCTGGTAGAGTAGCTACCTGAGCATCTGGTAGAGTAGCTACCTGAGCATCTGGTAGAGTAGCTACCTGAGCATCTGGTAGAGTAGCTACGTGAGCATCTGGGAGAGTAGCTACGTAAGGATCTGGGATACTAATTCAAGCTGGGAGGATCTGATAGGCTGGCAGCTCAGTCCAATGTCTCACCTGTAAGGGAGACAATCCCTTAGCCTGACCCTGCCTGCGCAGTTCAGTAAAAACGGCATGGCTCAGACCCCTGGCTGGTGCATTGAACACGCGAGCAAACGCAGCCACATTGCGGCAGTTCAGCGCAGAGCTCATATAATCGTAGATGGCGGCCAAAGCTGGCGGTGACGCAACATTGTTGCAAAGCGGAAATCTCCTATTCTTATCAATCAGCTGATCGGCAGTCACCGAACTGCCAGACTCTCGGTCAACAATCTGTACACCAGGAATTGACAATAATCGATGCAGAATCCAAGCATCTGGCAGAGTGAGTCGCGACCATTGACTGTCAGAAACTTGAAATTCTCTACACGATATGCTGCTGCCTAGACTAGCGTCAGTTGCTTCAAGCAGGTATTCGAATGCTTGTCGATAGTCTAATAAGCGACTATCCAACAACGAGCGGCGGAATACTTCCTGTTCAGAATGTTGTCGCCTGCGGTTTAAATTAGTTGGAAGCTGATGCTTGGTACATGCATGTGCAACCCCCTAATTTACACTAGATTATGGGTAAACGGTAGGAGTAGCTATGACTGTACTATTTAAGCTAAATGCCTCGTCATCTAATTAGTAGTCTATTTTCGCGTGGGCATTTATCTCTGCAGCCGGCCATATGCATCGCATGTATGTTTGGAAACTACGAAGTAGGAGAAAAGATTACTTACCTAATCTCTGTGGGAAAAGATTGCCCAAATCTTTCAGAGAAAATACCCCAAATCTCTGGGGAAAATATCAAAGTTTTAGGTGAAAAGATTTCAAATATTTTTAGGAAAATATTCCTAATCTCAAAGATCTCAAATCTTTGTGAAAAAAAAGAGATCCATATTCTTTAGATGAATAAAAGAATAAAAATGTCTAGAAAAATCGTTTTTTACAGAAAACCAAATGTATCTAAATGTTCAAAAGCTTTAATAGGCTCAAGAAAGACTAAATGCCATATTATATCATCATGACACCCAATTTCATGATTGTATTTTCGATTTTCCTAGTGCACATATTCTTACTCAGATTCTTACCTGGTAATTTCATTATCCAACAGAGATTCATCAACACCATCACTCAGACAGTAGTAATCTGTCAAAAACTGTTCGCCATCTTCAATACCCAATAGAAGATCTGCAAGCTCAACCTGATCAGATGTGGCTAAGCAAGTCCAACTAGCAGCTGCAATGGCCTTATTGCTATTTAAACTATTAGAATTGTCTGCTGATTGGGTTTTTATCTTTTGTCGAAATTCTTGCAAAACAAAAAGGCAAGGACTGAGGTTAATACTATCAAATAGTAAGCCAGGGTCTTGATTCATGTTGTTTGATAGAGGTAATGTAGTATATGGCAGTTGATGCTTATAGTTTGCAGAAATTTGTTATAGTAATTAATAATTAACCTTCTACCAAGAATTGTTAACAAGTCAAACTTAATATGCCAATGAAATACAAAAACTCATCATTAAACTAAAATAAAGAACTTAAATTAAAATTGGCATATAGATTAGGCCTAGAATAGGAGAATGATATACTCAGCAACTATCAAAAGTTCCATCCTATAAGTAAGATAAAAACTTTCTCATTTATTGTAACAACTTCTTAGCCACAATTTAACCCTCAAGTTATGCAACTATGCAGCCCCTAAAGAAGGGAGAGTTAATTGAGTCAATAATAAATATCTGTCATACAAAAAAATCATTTTTTATGCAATATGCAGTTAGAATTGCAATTCTTCAAAATATGTGATGGATCCCCTGTATATGGCAACTTTATAGGGCATCCCCAAGATGATTAGATGAGGCAGCATAAAAAAGTCCTAGGAAAGCTACTGCCAAGCATTTTCAATGGCATGATACAACTTTATAACATTTTTGTGGTGGATTCTCTTTTTGAATGCTGCATTTTAGGAAGTCTCAGACATGCTCAACACTCAATGGGACTTATGTCTGGGGACCAAGAAGCCCAGCACAGAGTACGCAGCTATAGCTGTTCTTTTAGTTGACTAATAGGCCTAGCATTGTCTTGGTGTGGCAGCGCATTGTTATCTAGGACAAACTCCAAGTGACAATAAGTTTTGCATGTGCTATAATTTGCCTCACTTGCAATCAGTAAGGAAAATTTATCTAAATTGGAGGATGGAACTTTTGACTATTGCTAGGTATATTTTAAAAGCTGTATACTATAAGGTATAATATGCATTATGACAAAAAACTAGTTTAGGTCTAAATTAAAAGTGAAACTATATTAATTTATTACCCTAAATATAAATAGATCTTTAATCTAAAAGTATACAACTATTAAAAGTCACAAAATTGCTTAAAATGTTATTATAATACTATAAACCATTTGGCATTGTCTTACCTTGGAATATAGCTAAAAATTTTATTTCTTAGATAGGGCCCAGTTTACCATTAAAAGGCTAGAATCTAATTTATACTAGAAATGTTTATTTTTTCCTATATTAAAATCAAATATCTAAGTGTGAGTCTATACCAAGTCCAAAAGTTAAGAAAAGAAAAATATTAATTAAAGCTGGATTAGGATCATAATATATATGTATATATATATATATATATATAATTATAAAACATTTTGAATTTCACTTAGTCAATGCAGTATACAGGGTTTAGTTTTTTCATAAAAATATAAGTCATACATAGACTAGAGAATTTTTTTGCAATATAGGGCCTAGCTTTCTTTCTTTTCTCTCTTTGTGTTTTGGCTTTAATCATTCAATATATTTTTATGATTTTGATTTGTTTTTTTAATCAAAGATCTTAGAATTTTTTAAATATTTTAATATGTGCTTTAAAACTGTGGTTCTCAACCTTTTTTAGGCGACCCTAGAATTTATTTATATGCATCATTTTTTAATATGCACAACCCCTTTTTTAATCAATATAATATATCATTAAGTTATTTATTTACTATTTCTTAGTGCTGCAACCCCTAGAAAATGGTCACACAACCCCACTGGGGGTTGCAACCCATAGGTTAAGAACCACTGCTCTAAAATGTTCTATGGTTTTTGGATCTAAACTTGCTTCAGAATTGAATGTGGTATAATTTATTTATCCCATTGATTCATTGAAGATGATCAATGTTGGCTTCTAATATTATATAACTAATAAGTTTTTTATAGCAAAATAAGCTAGGCCTAGCCGATTCTATTTTTTACATCAATATTATATGACATTTTTTTATTTTATAATAAGGAAAATAAAATAACTTTAATAATTAACTTTAATAATTTGTATCACTTTTGTTTTATGATATTGATAGGCTCTATCTTAAACTAATTAGAAAATAATTGTCTTTATGAGACTTATGTCACATTTCCACTTGTTTCTAAGTACTAGTAGGCCTATTTTTAAACATTGACCTGTATTTTTAATTTACTTAGCTAGGCCTAGTTAGCTTATATATTTTAGTCACTTTAGTCACTTAATTTATTTATATTATAATTTAGGCCAATAAGATATATGATGGGGGAGGCCTAATAACTGGCTTAAATCATTTGCTAATATTATATTGCATTATAAAGGTAAAGAACCACACTCTGGAAGATATTATTCATGCTATATTTTTGGCATGCATTTGGTTTGGCATATATAATGCACATTTGGTTTTATCATAAATTTTTACACAAATCTGTCAAATCAATTTAATTAATTTTTAGCTATAATAAATAGCAAAATGCAATTCTCTTAAAAAAGGAGTGAAATCACTATAGCCCTGGATGGAATTCTTGCAGAAAAATCACAACGCATTATGTGATTGCGTAAAAAAATGCAATTTTGCATCAAAAAATCTAGAAAAAATGCGTTGCAGAATTTTAGACAAAATTACTAATTCTTAATGTATGCAAAAGTGCACTTAAGATATTGGATTTTGCAAAAGATAATCCTACTAGCTAAGATCACAAAGAAAAAAAGAATAAAAAGTAAAAACTGAATAAGGCACGAAAGTAAAAATTCAAAAAAAATCTATAAAAAGTAGAAACTCGTAACATTCTCTAACATACGTATTTGGACGAAAATTCAAATCACTACATTTTCTTAGAATGCATTTTTTGTTATTGTCTTTCATTATTTCGTTATTTTGCGACGTGCTAAGTACCAAAATAAAAAATGCAACCAATAAAAATATTTTGTGCACCATAAAAGAATCACATAATTCTATTTGACTTAAGAAATACAAGAATTCTATCCTGGACTATAGCCACATAAGATTAATTCACTTTTATCTTCTTACAATATTAATTCACTATTAGTATAGGCCTAAACATTGCATCTAGTCATAACTTTTGCATAACCATAAGCTAGGCCTACATAAGCTTAAGTTAAGGAGGATAGTAAAATAAAAGTGAGGGGGCAGTTAGACCTCTTGCCTTTTGTTGTGAACTTGCATACTCCTAACAAAGTAAATTTGGTCACTCTAGCTACTGGCACAAAACCAAATCTTTTGTACTTCTATTCTATCCACTCCTTGTCAACCCAGTGCCTAGTGGACTAAACAGCAGTTGAAAAAGGACCAGGACCTGTCCTAGTTACCTAGTATAATAA
The DNA here is from genome assembly GCA_002269645.1 of Macrostomum lignano. Lineage (NCBI taxonomy): Eukaryota > Metazoa > Platyhelminthes > Macrostomidae > Macrostomum > Macrostomum lignano. Next base: position 38,122 of record NIVC01000090.1, on the reverse strand, counting down.
TACTAGTAGTAGGCAAGTAAAAGGCTCTATCAGTGAATTAGGCTAGCCTACTGAAGACTGAAGAGCAAACATATTGACTAAGCGAGTCGCGGCAATCATTAATTAATTATAGCTAGTCCAGGTAGGCCCTAGTATATATGAAGGCTAGGCTTTGATAGCTGTGATAGCTTAGCTAATTGTAATTAGCTTTGTATTATATTTGCGAATTCATAAACAGTAACATAAAAAACCGTTAATGGTGGAATCACATACAATACAACAATTACTAATGACTGTTATGATTTCTGGTAAGAATGCAATGCGATGCAATGCACTACAGTTACACGTTGTTACTTACGACTTAACTTGCTGGCCAGCTTGAAGTCTGAGCTGACTGCCTGCACATGCCCGGCAATTCAAAGTACTTGTGGTTTGAATAAGTTTCTAAGAAATAAAATTTTAAGAAAATGAATTAAAATACACTGAGCCTTTTTGATTGCTTGTTTTTCAGGTCCTAGAACCAGATCCAAATTGTAAAATATAACTTTTTGTCTCCTAAACTTGAGAGATAAACGCGCTACAAAGGTTGTAATTATTGAATGGACCATAAATAGTCAAGAAGATAGTGAAAACTTGTGCAAAATGAGGCTCTTAAGACAGACAGACAGCCGCCAGACCTTCAACAAAGTTAAATAGTTAAACAGCTTTTTTCTTGGAAGATCCGAACCGATAAAGAGCCTATAATTGACGAACTGCCTAGAAAACGGTATAGATTGATAATTAAATTCTCTAAAGAGCTACTAATTATTAATAGCAGCGTTTATGGATTGCCAAGTTAATGTTACCTTGTAAACTGGATGCAATTTTCGTGTACAAGAACGTGCAGCATATGCGCATTCATTAATGCATGTGCTCATACTTGCACGAAGTTCGTTAATGCAGTTATTTAACAAAACATGTAAACGATAAATAAAGAACCAGCAGTAGTATAGTCGGTCGACAAAAAATTACAGATTAGCGAGCGTAACGTCCTTCTATTTAAAAAAGCTCCTTCAATAAAAATGGCTTTTTTATAAACAATTTAAATATATAGCAACTCTAGAAAAAGTATCGAAGCTATAGCTATGCTCAATAAATATATTATAATCAACTACGTTACAAAGTCGCCAACTGCGCAGTAAATTCTAGCTCAATTGACTTTTGAGTGGCGCAACTCGCGCCACGCGACGCAGCGTTGGGCTGCAGGGTGAGGCTGAGGGCCGGGGGTTTGGGAAGAGCGGAGGGCGATGGAAATGGATGTATTGAAGCAATTCCGCCCGGTTTTCATTGTTTTTAAGCTTTTAAAAAATCAAAATGGTACGTTGGCCATGAAGGTGGTAGACGCTGGTCGAAAGACACTGCTCACTGGTTCAAAGGATGGCGACTTTTTAATGTTGCTGAGTATTTTTTTACATTCAAAACCAATGAAAATAGTAAGAAATTTAGATATGCATGGTATAGCTTGCAGTACGAGTATAGCTAGTCCGTATCAACAAAACAATCTATAATTGATGAGTTGGGTGAGGATCAGATTGAGAAGACAATGTATCGATTAAAAAAGTATACTTTACATGTAATATCATATAAATATGCCTAGCTATCTATAATTTAAGCGAGTTAGCGTCGAGCGATCCAAGAGCATACCGGAGTTAATCAATGTACATGTCAGCACAAATACATGAGCTGAGCTAACATGTGGTTGATGAAGCAAAATATTTTTATTCTGAATGGCATGAGTGGATTTGTAAAACAAAAGCATTTGAGAATTGTGCATGAATATATAGCCATAAATATTTTGCTAATATCATGTATAATTCTGCTTAACGAAAGGACGACATTATAATTAACTGCTTGTTTAAACGTGCTGTTAACAGTACTGTACTTGTTTCCACAACAACAGGGTGAAATCACATTAACGAACTGATAGACAAGATTTTTACATGTATGACTCGCACAAAATGTACATGAATAGAATTTTACAAGTAAACGAGCTCTGCAGGAGTCTATGGTCCAAGCGGGGTCTCTGGAACAACCATATATAGTTTGAGAATTTAGGCGCGCAATCAATTCTATACAGTTGTGCGATTTGCCTTGGGCCATAGACAACTACAAATTTCACCATAAAAACAGACAAAGCAAGTCTTCAAATACATTGACCATCTACATTTGGCCTATCTAGCTATTCTAATTTCTGTGGTCTAGATTAAAATCTTAGGGCCGGGTGAAGCTATAGAGCCGCTATATGGACCAAATTGATGCTCGTTGGACCCAATTATCTACCGCTGTGCCAACCTTGTTACCATAGACAAAAGCTCCAGTACTTTGGCAAATATATCTTTGCTTTATTTCAGTGCAAGTAAGCTCAAATAGACTGGCAGAAGCAATAATACAGTATAGCTGTTTGCAGCCCAGCCCACTTGGGCTTACGCGCATTTAATCTAATCCAAGATAGGTTTGCCAATGTAACGTGCACGGAGATTTTGTCTATGGTAGCATGCAAGGTTGGCACAGCGGCATTTAATTTGGTCTAACAAACATCAATTTGGTCCATAGATGCTAGGCTGTCGAACCCATTGGCTTGTGATCGAAGCGCTCGACAGAGGTCAACAAAATTTTGCTGAATATAGTAGAAAAGATGATTTACAGCATCCATCAGCGCGTTGAAACCACTGCCGGCAGAGGTTGTCTGCGAAAGGCTGGAAATCACCAAGGCAAGTTGCTCAAGAGCCTCAGGTCCAACTGCTACTCGATGCAGTTGAGAAACCCTCTGTTGACGGTGCAGAAAATGCAGCAGAAGTTGAAGGAACAGTTCCAGTTGGTTATCAGATTTCGACTCGGAGCAGATCGAGCTCTGGAAAAGCGACTGAAGATTGTTGGTAGACACGCTGACATGCCAGCAGTACGCAACAACCTGCAGACAGTTGCCAGAAGGCAAGAGTTTGCCGAATGGCTCACGAGCTTTTGGACCAAACTGATGCTTGTTGGACCAAATTGATGCTTGTTGGACCAAATTGATGCTTGTTGGACCAAATTGATGCTTGTTGGACCAAATTGATGCTTGTTGGACCCAATTGATACTTGTTGGACCAAATTGATGCTTGTTGGACCAAATTGATGCTTGTTGGACCAAATTGATGCTTGTTGGACCAAATTGATGCTTGTTGGACCAAATTGATGCTTGTTGGACCAAATTGATGCTTGTTGGACCAAATTGATGCTTGTTGGACCAAATTGATGCTTGTTGGACCAAATTGATGCTTGTTGGACCAAATTGATGCTTGTTGGACCAAATTGATGCTTGTTGGACCAAAATGATGCTTGTTGGACCAAATTGATGCTTGTTGGACCAAAAATTAAATCCCGCTGTGCCAGCCTTGCTACCATAGACAAAAGTTCCATTCCGTTAAAAAAACATATCTTGGATTAAATTCAATGCGCGTAGGCTCAATGGGCTGCAAAAAACCTTATTAAAGATGATGCAATGTTGTTTACTATAGAAGCAAAAGTACCACATGTAAAGATCCTATATAGCTATTAAAAAAACAAACATACAGTGATACAGTGCGATAAACGTTACCAAAACGACCAACGCGATGAAGTTTTAACTACGGTATTTATTCGGCTCTCTCATCCAGAGCGCTCGTAGCCGGTTGAAGCTTCCGAATACGAGCTGCCCTGCTGGCCGAGGCGGTGCTGCCAAAGCAGATGCCACCGGCGCCAACAATTTCCATGTGCTGGGGCTGCTGCTGCTGCTGCTGCTGCTGCTGCTGCTGCCCGCCTGGCTCGCCGCTTCCTCCAACTCCTCGAGGCAGGCGGCGTCGATCAGCCGGGCTGCAGGACGAATAGGATCGCACGCGAAAATCTGCCGCACTATCGATTGGCTTCGAGGCCTGCGATGTGACGGGAGCGGTGCCAGTAATAGCAGCAGAGGCGCCGTCTCCTCCTCCACTAGCAACCTGATCATCATCAATGTCCATAGAGCCCCAGAGGTCCAGGCTCTTTTGCTGATAAGAGACCGGTCGAAGTCCGCGCCGGCAGTGACCGTAGTGCTGTGCAGCCGATGCCACTGCCTGTTTGATGCGGCTGAGCTGAAGGCCCGAGTGCTGCCGGCTGCCCATGCTGAAGGTGCGCGGGCCCAGGCCTGCTGAACTCGGATTCAGAGTGGGGTAACAGGTAAAACAGGTAAAACAGGTAAAACAGGTAAAATGTCTATTAGTTAAGATTTGATCGACACTGCATGCTTATGTAACAGGCTACATCAGTCTGCACTGTCCAACAGGTAAATCTCAGGTAGATTCTGCACTGTGTAAGTGCTGCCAGCTTCTGCAACTTCTGCAAATCTCAGGTAGCTTCTGCACTGTCCAGCAGGTAAATCTCAGGTAGCTTCTGCACTGTCCAGCAGGTAAATCTCAGGTAGCTTCTGCACTGTGTAACAGGTAAATCTCAGGTAGACTCTGCACTGTCCAACAGGTAAATCTCAGGTAGCTTCTGCACTGTGTAACAGGTAAATCTCAGGTAGCTTCTGCACTGTGTAACAGGTAAATCTCAGGTAGCTTCTGCACTGTGTAACAGGTAAATCTCAGGTAGCTTCTGCACTGTGTAACAGGTAAATCTCAGGTAGCTTCTGCACTGTGTAACAGGTAATTCTCAGGTAGCTTCTGCACTGTCCAACATGTAAATCTCAGGTAGCTTCTGCACTGTGTAACAGGTAAATCTCAGGTAGCTTCTGCACTGTGTAACAGGTAAATCTCAGGTAGCTTCTGCACTGTGTAACAGGTAAATCTCAGGTAGCTTCTGCACTGTGTAACAGGTAAATCTCAGGTAGCTTCTGCACTGTGTAACAGGTAAATCTCAGGTAGCTTCTGCACTGTGTAACAGGTAAATCTCAGGTAGCTTCTGCACTGTGTAACAGGTAAATCTCAGGTAGCTTCTGCACTGTGTAACAGGTAAATCTCAGGTAGCTTCTGCACTGTGTAACAGGGAAATCTCAGGTAGCTTCTGCACTGTGTAACAGGGAAATCTCAGATAGCTTCTGCACTGTCCAACAGGTAAATCTCAGGTAGCTTCTGCACTGTGTAACAGGGAAATCTCAGATAGCTTCTGCACTGTGTAACAGGGAAATCTCAGGTAGCTTCTGCACTGTGTAACAGGTAAATCTCAGGTAGCTTCTGCACTGTCCAACAGGTAAATCTCAGGTAGCTTCTGCACTGTGTAACAGGTAAATCTCAGGTAGATTCTGCACTGTGTAACAGGTAAATCTCAGGTAGCTTCTGCACTGTCCAACAGGTAAATCTAAGGTAGCTTCTGCACTGTCCAACAGGTAAATCTCAGGTAGATTCTGCACTGTCCAACAGGTAAATCTCAGGTAGCTTCTGTACTGTGTAACAGGTAAATCTCAGGTAGCTTCTGCACTGTCCAACAGGTAAATCTCATGTAGCTTCTGTGTAGCAGCTCACCATCTGACTGCACAGAGAACTCCTGACTGTCAGTCCGTCCAAGTCCATAATTTCCGGCTGAAATTTTCCGCTGACGCGATTGCAAGCCTTGCTGGTTCTGTTGCAGCCTCTGCTGCCTCAGCTGTCCCTGCGGCTCATTCTGATACGAATGCTTCCTGTAGCGCACCGGCTGCGTCTGCGGCTTTGCCTGCTGCGGCTGCCAGCCGCGCTTCGGCGAACGAAAATTCAGTTCGGCCGCGGTAGAAGCGGCGTCCGACCGATCAGCAGGAGTCGTTGCTGCAGCAGCCGCCTCCGCCTCCGCCGCAGCCGCCTCCGCCGCCTCCGCCGTTGCAGCCGCAGCCGCGGCCGTTGCCGTTTCGAAATCCGTTGATGATTCTTCGTCAGCCACGGATTGCCCGCAGCAGCCATTGATGGCACCCATGAGGGCCTCTTGCAGAATGGCGGCCTCGTGATGATTGAACACCTGCCCACAGAATAGCGGAGCATCAGCTTGCTGGACATAAATTCTACTAATAGTATCGGGTCTCAGCCTACTGTCTTTCCATCTCACCCTCCTTTCTCTTCCCATCTCACCCTCCTCTCTTCCCATCTCACCCTCCTCTCTTCTCATCTCACCCTCCTCTCTTCCCATCTCACCCTCCTCTCTTCTCATCTCACCCTCCTCTCTTTTCATCTCACCCTCCTCTCTTCCCATCTCACCCTCCTCTCTTTCCATCTCACCCTCCTTTCTCTTCCCATCTCACCCTCCTCTCTTCCCATCTCACCCTCCTCTCTTCTCATCTCACCCTCCTCTCTTTTCATCTCACCCTCCTCTCTTCCCATCTCACCCTCCTCTCTTTCCATCTCACCCTCCTCTCTTCCCATCTCACCCTCCTCTCTTCTCATCTCACCCTCCTCTCTTCCCATCTCACCCTCCTCTCTTCCCATCTCACCCTCCTCTCTTCCCATCTCACCCTCCTCTCTTCCCATCTCACCCTCCTCTCTTCTCATCTCACCCTCCTCTCTTTTCATCTCACCCTCCTCTCTTTCCATCTCACCCTCCTCTCGTCCCATCTCACCCTCCTTTGTTTCCATCTCACCCTCCTTTGTTTCCATCTCACCCTCTTCTCTTCCCATCTCACCCTCCTCTCTTCCCATCTCACCCTTGTCTCTTCCCATCTCACCCTCCACTCTTCCCATCTCACCCTCCACTCTTCCCATCTCACCCTTGTCTCTTCCCATCTCACCCTCCTCTCTTTCCACCTTACCCTCCTCTCCTCCTGCCTCACCCTCCTCTCTTTTCATCTCACCCTCCTCTCTTCCTGCCTCACCCTCCTCTCTTCCCATCTCTCCCTCCTTTCGTGTCAGCTTTAGCAATAACAATGATTATATGGCAAAATTTATCTACTTACACACTCACAGCTGCCAAACGTACATTTTCTATTCACATATTTATTAGCATTTTATTTCCTTTTTAGTGCTGGCCGGCTACACAGTTTACTGACTTTCCCTCTTCCTACCGTCTTTCGTTCCTATTAAAGCTAAAGATGTTACGCGCGTCGATAATGTATATCAGATAAGGCATACAAAGATAATTAAATCTTGCATTGATGTTGGCTTCCGTATATAGAAAGCAACTGCTTCCTTTTTGCCCTGCGACTCGAGAAAATTTCCGCGCAGTAAACCAAGCTAGACTGGAAAAATTGATCAGCTCAAAAACATAACTGATAATGCTTTTACTCTGCAGTCCCCATCGTTTCTCATCTCTCTTTCATTGAGTCCTACTATCTATCTTCTTAACTTGTCTTGGTTTCTTCGTCTCCCCTCTCACCTACAGGTCCATCTCCTCTCTCACCTGCAGATCCATCTCCCCTCTCACCTGCAGATCCATCTCCCCTCTCACCTGCAGATCCATCTCCCCTCTCACCTGCAGATCCATCTCCCCTCTCACCTGCAGATCCATCTCTCTCACCTGCAGATCCATCTCCCCTCTCACCTGCAGATCCATCTCCTCTCTCACCTGCAGATCCATCTCCCCTCTCACCTGCAGATCCATCTCCCCTCTCACCTGCAGATCCATCTCCCCTCTCACCTGCAGATCCATCTCCTCTCTCACCTGCAGATCCATCTCCTCTCTCACCTGCAGATCCATCTCCACTCTCACCTGCAGATCCATCTCCTCTCTCACCTGCAGATCCATCTCCCCTCTCACCTGCAGATCCATCTCCTCTCTCACCTGCAGATCCATCTCCTCTCACCTGCAGATCCATCTCCTCTCTCACCTGCAGATCCATCTCCTCTCTCACCTGCAGATCCATCTCCCCTCTCACCTGCAGATCCATCTCCCCTCTCACCTGCAGATCCATCTCCCCTCTCACCTGCAGATCCATCTCCTCTCTCACCTGCAGATCCATCTCCTCTCTCACCTGCAGATCCATCTCCTCTCTCACCTGCAGATCCATCTCCTCTCTCACCTGCAGGTCCATCTCCCCGGTGCCAAACTGAATCCTAACTGAATCGTCGTCCTTCTGACATCGCCGCAGGCAGACAACCAGCAGACGGAGTTCCGGCCTGCTCACACAGTCCCGTCCCAGATGCAGCTCGCAGCTGGTCAGACTCAGCACCAGCCGTTTGCCAGTCAACTGACGGGCCTCGCCGCTGCCGCGTCGCATGCTGACCATGGAACAGTAGATCAGGTTGTTCAGCAACGGCCTAGCCAACGGTTTCAAGCGTTCCGACCAGCGATGGAAGTCGCTAGCCGAACCGAATCGCATCAGGATCCAGTCGCGTTGGAAAGTCAAAGCCAGCAGCTGCTTGCTTGGCTGCTCCTAGAGGGTAAAAAAAGGAGAAATAATCAAATAAAATCATTTTCCGTCCTGAGAAGGGCCGTTTTATACACAATTTGATTCAAAGTCAACTAACTGTTTACCTTACTTCACAGCGCACGCATCTTTGCTTAATTCGATCGGTGCTTTCTACAACCCCAATTTGACTTTGACTTTAGCAAGTAGAAGGACGAGAAACTACGAGTAGGTTTCTTTGGAAAAATTTTTAGGAGGCATGTTTGACCGAAAAAATACATTACACAGATAGGAGCTTTCTTTTGATAGAAGACAGACCAAATGTTCGTCTTTTGATATATGGCTTCCTTTCTTATAGCTTTATTAAAAAGGGAATAGTTTTATAATCCCTACATTCAGTAGTAAGCCTTCGTTAAAGTGAAATAAAAGTATTTAATTTTATAGGCTAATAATTGGCTATAAAGACTTGAGCTATGGTAGTTTAAAAATCCATTTTGTTGACACAGCAATAAGCTAAGATGGATAAAAAAAAGATTCTTAAAACGAATTTTTAGGTCTGATGATTTTTTTCGATAAAACCTTCTGCCTACTGAGCTTCCCGTCCTTCTCCTACTGGAGTCGTCCTTGACAAGTAGCTATAGAATACCGGTCTAAAAGTACACAAACTGATTCATGTGCATGCTTATTGTTACTCACCTGCAGCCACACAAGCTGCTCAACGCACAGCCGATGACGCCAGTGGCCCGCAATCATTTGGCGCCGATCGTCGTAGCTCACCAACTGCAGGCCGCCGGCCTCTAATTGCAGTTGAAATAGTCGACGATGTCGGCGCTTTGCCTCCGTGTAGGCGTGCGCTTCTAGCAGGACTCGTTCGCTGCTCAGATTCGGCCATGGCGGTTTCTGGTGCTTCGGTCTGCGATTTAAATAGCTGGGTTGCTGTGGCTGCTGCTTGACCTGTGTCTTGAAGGGGTACAGCTGTGTCTTGAAGGGGTTACCTGTGTCTTGAAGGGGTACAGCTGTGTCTTGAAGTGTGGTTACCTGTGTCTTGAAGGGGTACAGCTGTGTCTTGAAGTGGTACAGCTGTGTCTTGAAGGGGTACAGCTGTGTCTTGAAGGGGTACAGCTGTGTCTTGAAGGGGTACAGCTGTGTCTTGAAGGGGTACAGCTGTGTCTTGAAGGGGTTACCTGTGTCTTGAGGTGGTTACCTGTGTCTTGAAGTGGTTACCTCTGTCTTGAAGGGGTACAGCTGTATCTTGAAGGGGTTACCTGTGTCTTGAAGGGGTACAGCTGTGTCTTGAAGGGGTTACTGTGTCTTGAAGGGGTACAGCTGTGTCTTGAAGGGGTACAGCTGTGTCTTGAAGGGGTTACCTGTGTCTTGAGGTGGTTACCTGTGTCTTGAAGTGGTTACCTCTGTCTTGAAGGGGTACAGCTGTATCTTGAAAGGGTTACCTGTGTCTTGAAGGGGTACAGCTGTGTCTTGAAGGGGTTACTGTGTCTTGAAGGGGTACAGCTGTGTCTTGAAGGGGTACAGCTGTGTCTTGAAGGGGTACACCTGTGTCTTGAAGTGGTTACCTGTGTCTTGAAGTGGTTACCTGTGTCTTGAAGTGGTTACCTGTGTCTTGAAGTGGTTACCTGTGTCTTGAAGTGGTTACCTGTGTCTTGAAGGGGTACAGCTGTGTCTTGAAGGGGTTACCTGTGTCTTGAAGGGGTACAGCTGTGTCTTGAAGGGGTTACCTGTGTCTTGAAGGGGTACAGCTGTGTCTTGAAGGGGTTACCTGTGTCTTGAAGGGGTTACCTGTGTCTTGAAGGGGTACACCTGTGTCTTGACGGGGTTACCTGTGTCTTGAAGTGGTTACTGTGTCTTGAAGTGGGTACCTGTGTTTAAGGGTTACCTGTGTTTTGAGGTGGTGTCAACTGTGCCTTTTAGCGGTCACCTGTATCATAAAGTTTTACCTGTATATTCAATTAGTTTTTCTTTTTTTTGTTTCCCCAGATCTTCAAAAATGGTCAAAATCGTTTGTAAACATAAAAAAATTACCCATGATCGAATGTACTTACTTGCTTCAATTTTTTTCTAGAATAGTTTTTCTTGTTTGACACAGCTGTCTCGATGATATAGAGAGAGGAAATTCACAGTTATACATAAATACATTTATCTAATTGCATTGCAGGGGCTTCATTGGGCACAAGATTCGTTGTCCAATCGGGTTAAAATCCGTGCTTTCGTGTTTTTTCTCTTGCTTTGCCAGTCACAAAAACAGCCGTATAATTAGCAACAAAACTTGTCAGGTTTCTGATCAGAAAAAAGCTTTGGATAAATATTCTGAATATTTTGAAGGCATAAATCAAAGTTTAATTTAATGAAGTTTGGACAGCAAAAGCATGCCTGAATTCGAAGGTTTTAAACAACAAAACATCCGTCTTACTGGGACTTCTAGGCGCTTTAAAGTCGATAAAAAATGATTTGATTCCGTGTCGGCCAAATTCATTTGCAGCTGTCTCTCTCTGTGTGTCTCGCATTAATGCAGAGCGGCGATTGCACAGACGAATTCCCTTAATTTGTCTCGTCGTGCCTACACAGCCTATTTAAAATGGGTTTCCCATTGTACCTAGCCGCATGTCTAATTGATTCATCTACAGCTAAAGCACCTGCGCGCACATCCTGCAGATTTGCAGCTTGTCATTATCATCATCATCATTAAGCTGAAAGCAGCTCTCTGAGCTCTGAAATGACCGAGCAGCACTTGCCCTGCGCTCCCTATCATTACGCTAGGAGCTGGGACGAGAGCCTGCATCAAAATAAGAGGCCATCTGCTCATATGTAGCCGCTTCTACTTTTTCTTCTTCTTCAAGTCGCACGGGCTTTGATGCAGCAACAACAGCTGCTCAGGAAACTTATGTCACGAAAATTCAACTGTCAGTTCCCCGGCCGCCGTCCCTCTCTGACGGGGCACGGGGCTCCTTTTGCTTTAGCTCTTTGTCTTCTATAATATCTTCTAATAGAAGCTACTTTTTGTTTATGCAGAGCAAGCAAGTTTCGTGCGATCTCGAATCAGAATTACCGAATTTGGACTCAATTGAGCTAGATCAAAGTATCTATAATTGATATCGCGCATGTGCAGCCGCCGAAAATATGTTGACGAATGACTTCGACATCTTTTTCAACATCCTACATGTGTATGTTAGTTGTTTTTGCAGTGCGAGAGGCGGCAGTCGGAACTCGCTCACACAGGGTGTACATTGGCCCTGACTGTCTAATCGAGGGCGTCGCCACCGGGGAACATGTCCCCACCCCCAGTAAAATCGATCTATGAGGGGAAATTCCAATGCTAACCCGTTATGGAAATCAATAATTTTGCTTCAGGGCGACAAAATAAGTGCCTGCGGCGCTAAAATGAGTGCCTGCGGCGCTAAAATGAGTGCCTGCGGCGCTAAAATGAGTGCCTGTGGCGCTAAAGTGAGTGCCTGCGGCGCTAAAATGAGTGCCTGCGGCGCTAAAATGAGTGCCTGTGGCGCTAAAGTGAGTGCCTGTGGCGCTAAAGTGAGTGCCTGTGGCGCTAAAGTGAGTGCCTGTGGCGCTAAAGTGAGTGCCTGCGGCGCTAAAATGAGTGCCTGCGGCGCTAAAATGAGTGCCTGTGGCGCTAAAGTGAGTGCCTGCGGCGCTAAAATGAGTGCCTGTGGCGCTAAAAACAGTGCCTGTGGTGCTAAAATGAAAAATGAGTGCCTGTGGTGCTTAAATTAAAAAAGAGTGCCTGTGGCACAATGGGCGCCATAAAACAGACAAATTAATAGATTTACTTTTTTGTGGATTTACTGGTCAAAAAGTGAAAACTGTATTTTTTCAAGAAAAACGTTTCAAAGTTGTGTTAATTGCGCACGTCTGTGATAGAAGAAAGGACTAGAGGTTAAAAACAGCGAAAAGTCACCATAAATTCAATTAATTAAAGACAAAAAAGTATCCTTTTTGACAATTAAAAAACAGAGTTAACTCAACTCCACCATTCTTATAGCTACTGAATGAAATCATTTCGAGATGCTAAAAATAGACTTAGGAAATCCCTGTTCTGTGTACATTACGAGTTTAGGCATGTACACTTCACTGTGCCTTGGTGGTTGGTCCTCAAGCTGGGGGCGTTAATTGCACGAGCAGAGCCAAGCCGAGATTCCAATTTAGCCTCAAATTAATGTGACTGCACTTGGAATCGATCCTGGGCCGCTGGCTAGACCACTGGGCCACGGCCCGCGTACATTAGGGGTAGAAAAACATCTACTAGTAGCGTACATTTCACTATGCACAACAGCCAATGTACATTATAAGCCTTATTATTTCTTAATTACTTGTCCAATTTTTACTCGCTAGACTTTTTCAACAACAAATTTTGGTAATTATACTCCCAGATCATACTCCAGATTGGGACGTTTTCCTAACTATAAAGCGATCTGATTTTTTGAAAAAAGAGCTTGATCACGTCCCAAATTATCAGGATGGAGTTTATACCGTAGCTCGTAAAATGCCTAATCTTTCCCATAGTCTTGCAATAAAAACATGGGCAAATTATTGAAATTGAAAAAATTTTCCTCGTAGTTATCTTTCTCACAAATATTCCACAATCTGAATAATTTAATAGAAACTATCCTAAAATATCTTTTGTTTAAATCGAGAAAATAAAAACTATGAAATTGTAAAAAATGCGCGGATCAAAGAGAAAAAAAACCGCGATGTAAAATGGATGATTTCAGAAAAAATATTGACCAGAAAAAGTAAGTTAATATGCGAATTACAAATATTGTTTCAAATTTGTCTAGATATGGCATACCCAGTTCACTAATTTTCCACTTACTCTATACTTTGACTACTGCACGCTCTACATCATGTCAACCCCACTCTCTACACCCCTTGTCTACCTCACTCTCTACATCTACCTCACTTTACACCGTGTCTACTCTACTCTCCACACAGTGTCTACCTCACTCTCTACACCCCTATCTACCTCACTCTCTACACCCCTATCTACCTCACTCTCTACACCCCTATCTACCTCACTCTCTACACCCCTATCTACCTCACTCTCTACACCCCTATCTACCTCACTCTCTACACCCCTATCTACCTCACTCTCTACACCCCTATCTACCTCACTCTCTACACCCCTTGTCTACCTCACTCTCTACATCTACCTCACTCTCTACACCATGTCTACTCTACTCTCCACACAGTGTCTACTTCACTCTCTACACCCCTATCTACCTCACTCTCTACACAATGTCTACCTCACTCTCTACACAATGTCTACCTCACTCTACCTCGGTGAATAGTAGAATTTGACAAGCAAGCATATGAATCAAATCTGCAGTTTTAATTAGCAAAAAATTAGAAATTCTGCACCGCAACATCATTCAGTCACAGCTCCATGGTTCGCTCAGTCTCCGCTGCTGCGGTGGCGGTGGCGGCAGCAGCGGCGGCAGAAGTGGCCGACCGTTTGTTGGCAACAACTCGCTCGGTGACGGCAGTCAGATCCATGACGAACTGCTGCACCCGAGTCAACTGATCCGAAGTCACCTGACCAATATCGCCGCCTGTAGCTTTAGTTGCCAGATCATCAAGCTCCTGCATCTGCTGATGCCGCTGGTGCAATCCACCTTGATATTTATTAACCAGCTGGCACAGATTGTAAGATGCCACCCGAACTGTGCCAATCTGCATCGTTCGATCGGCGACAGAATTTTTTATTAAAGTCCATTCGGCTTCGCGTTTCATAGCGGCGCTGGTGGCAGCTTCCAGGCGTTCTTGGAGGCCGCTGAGTGCGTTGTTCTGGCTGAGCACTTCGTTGGCTTTGGCCTCCTTGTAGGCCTGCTGTTGGGTCCGGCAGACTTCGATGCTCTCCTGGGTGAGCTGCTCTCGGCGCTTCAGGTCCTTCATCGGTTTGGGGTTTGAGCACAGATTTGTAATTCCCAAATTGTCTGCCTCATTCCAAACTTAGTATCTGTCTACCAACTGTCTACCTCATTTTGAATTGTCTACCTCATTCTCAATTGTCTACTTCATTCTCAATTGTCTACCTCATTATTAATTGTCTACCTCTTTCTCAATTGTCTACCTCTTTCTCAATTGTCTACCTCATTCTCAATTGTCTACCTCATTGTGAACTGTCTACCTCATTCTCAATTGTCTACTTCATTCTCAATTGTCTACCTCATTATTAATTGTCTACCTCTTTCTCAATTGTCTACCTCATTCTCAATTGTCTACCTCATTGTGAACTGTCTACCACATTCTCAATTGTCTACCTTATTGTGAACTGTCTACCTCATTCTCAATTGCCTACCTTATTGTGAATTGTCGACCTCAGTCTCAAATGTCTACCTAATTCTCAATTGTCTACCTCATTCTCAATTGTCTACCTTATTATTAATTGTCTACTTCATTCTCAATTATCTACTACATTCTAAACTAAACAAGCTACCTCATTTCAATCATCTATCTACAGTAATTCCAAATGCAACACCTCCTCTACACCAACCTACTATGTTACCCTGTCTACCTCACCACATTCTCGCTCTCAGACTACTCTGTCGCCTATTGCTTTAACCTAAATCTTGTCTACTTCATATCGCTTTGCCTATACATTATCATAATTTTTCCATACTTCATCGTACTCATCATCTATCTCATTCTACCTGGTCTACTCCAATCTACACCTTGTCTACCTCATCATCTTTTGAGCATCCTAGATGTAGCAACCCCTATCTGCATCAACCAGCATCCTCCCCACCAACCTGATACGTAGAGCTAAGCGTCTCAAATCTGTCAACAACTTCGCGAATCTCCGTGAACTCATCTGACACTTCAACAACTCTCTCCAGGTAGCGCTGAAAAGCCAAGTATTTATCAGCCAGCTTGTTGAGCCGGTCTAGCAGTTCAGAGTAGACCGACATGTCCTCTCGAATCTGTACAATCTCCTGCTCTTTCTGACGACGATAAGATCGCTCCTCCGTGGCCTTCTTAACCGCTCGAACTCGTTTAGCGTCCGTTTCTTTTAGAAAGCGATCAAATTTCAATAGGCTCTCTTTCAGTTGCTGCTCCTTCTTTTCAAGCTCTTCCCGGCGTTGCTGCAGCGATTCCATCTTCATTTGGAATTCTTCTTTTTGGGCCTGGGCGATTGCGTTTTTAAATTTAGGAAATAAGTTCGGGTTGGTGTTTTTTGAATGCGAAAATTTATCTTCTACAATGAAGTACTGCACCTAGAATCTGGAGAGCAGTCTATGGCGTTGTGGAGTACTAAACCTAGAATCTGGAGAGCAATCTATGGCGTTGTGGAGTACTAAACCTAGAATCTGGAGAGGAGTCTATGGCGCTGTGGAGTACTAAACCTAGAATCTGGAGAGGAGTCTATGGCCCTGTAGAGTACTAAACCTAGAATCTGGAGAGGAGTCTATGGCGCTGTGGAGTACTAAACCTAGAATCTGGAGAGGAGTCTATGGCGTTGTGGAGTACTAAACCTAGAATCTAGAGAGGAGTCTATGGCGTTGTGGAGTACTAAACCTAGAATCTGGAGAGGAGTCTATGGCGCTGTGGAGTACTAAACCTAGAATCTGGAGAGGAATCTAATAAACGACACTGTGGATTATTAGACCTAGAATCTGGAGAAGAATATATGACGCCGTGGAGTACTGCACCTAGAAACAGGTGCCTTATGAAAGGATTATATGATGCCTTTCCAACCCATGTTTAATTAGTTACACGGAGTAGGCTACGATTCTGTAGAAGGAATCTAAAACCCATGCATTGGCGAATCCAGAGGGTTCCTCAAAAAATTCAGGGTCGTGGATATGTGGATACCCTTGGAATGAAAACAGAAAAGTTCCTACAATCTCTACTGGAAGTAGTAGATTGGAAAAGCTCAACAGTTTTTTCACTTACACTTAGAGCAGTTTCTACTTCCATCATTTCGCGTTTCTTCTCAAGCAACCTGGTGGCCGAAGTCAAATGATCATCTTCCCGTTCCGGCATTTTCCTGTCAATAGGAGAGAATTGCTGTTTGTACTTTGATCTAATATTATTAACAACTTTTCACGTTTAAAAAAAAGAATTTACTCACACAAGCAAATTGTCTTCGAATCTGGACTTAAAATAATCCTGCATATTGCCCGCCATGCTTAGTAAACAATTTGCTGAAACGAGAATTTCAACCTAGTTGTTAGCTAGTGCAAACAATTTCACCCAGAATTACTTTCTTTAAAATCATTTAAATTCAGAAATCCAAGCTTTGTTACTCAGTCTCAGTTGCCATCATACTAAACACAAATCATTTTTATAAAAATGGATGCATTCATGACATTATTATTCCATAATTCATAGCCAAATATTATTTCAATAATCTTTCATAATATATCTCAATATAACTGCAAAGTATATTAGCACCTACATAAACTCGCTCTCGCTCTGGTATTTGACGTCTCATTTTGTGTGTATCAAAAACCTAATCGAGTAAGGATTATTGATTGATAATTTATATTTCTTTTTGTATAAATCTATAACCTTTAGCACTAAGCAGCAGTATAGTGCTGCGTGCGCGTATATACCAAAATACAAATATAATTTAGCACTATGCAGCAGTTACGCATAGATTTTTTTAGGAATGTTTAAAAAATTAAAATATCTTTTTTGTGGGTCACGCTAATACAAAAAATATTAAGGAACTTCAAGTGAAAACACACGCTGACACTGAAATATGTTTTTTACATTCCAGCAAACTTCAGCAAAACAATTAAACTGTGATTTTTTAAATTTGATTAAATTTTAAAAAGACTGAAGCGTGGAATGCAAAATAAAATAGCCCAAATTTTCACTGAAATTGATATAAGTCTGATTTGCTCATCGATTTCAATTTTGAACTGTTGTCCTAAGATATGAAAGTAATATAATACATAAAAATAATGTTTATGTAAAAAACTAATAAATTAATTTACGTGCGTACAAAATCAGTAACATTCTACTAGAAATAATAATTTCTGGTTTTGTTTGTTTTAAATAATATCTATATCCACGATATTTTAATTTGTATAGTTTTCGAGTTTAAATTATACTAAAAATTAATTCAGTGATTATATCACTTATCAGACTTAGACTCTTAGTCTTGCTTCATTGTTCTTAAGCAGAAAAAAATCAAAATGAACAGAATTTTTCGAACAAACGTCTTTAAGATTTTGCCTATGTCATTAAATATGTAAGTTAAATGAAGTCCGTTAAATGTATTAGAAGTAATGAAGTAATCACACTTACACTTTAAGTCAAGGGCTTTATCAAGTGTAGACTTTTATTCCTTAATCATAAAAAAACTTTTAGGTGAATAAATTTTTATATTTAATCAAGAATCATTTACAATATTGCAATAAAATGATTAAAAAAGTATCCAATTTTTGATTGACTTATAACCCTGCACGTCAGCATGTGACAAGTAATAAATTTGATATTTTATATCTTCATAGGCATTTTATTTTTTAGCAATATTTTTGCTAAAATATTGTGTCACCCTATATTTATGCGAAAATTGGTAATAAAAACATTAAAAAGTAGTTTAGTTACTTAGCTTTTAATTTTTGTTTTGCTCATAAATAAGATAGCATAGTGGATTGCTAGCTTTAAATATAGCCTATGCCCTATCATCTATACTTAAATAATGATTTTTGGATGCTTATAAATATATACTCTATATGCTGATATCTATTTTAGGTTTTCTTCCATCCACTTATATTCTAAAAGTAAAGTTTCATTATATTGTTGCATACATTGATTGCTTCCTTTGTTTAATTTTTTTAATTAACCAGGGCTAATAATAAGCAGCTTCATACAAGTCCCAGTTTCAACAGTTTGCTCAAAGGCCTTGGTGGCAGTTTCAGTGGCAGCGACAATCAAGGTGGCATTGGAGCCCAAAGCAATCGCATGTCTGATGGACAAGACATCTTTGAAGTCCAAAGTAAGTTTTTGGATACATTTTCATTCTTATAAAAATAGTGTAATCACCTTATTTTTTATAATATACGAATTTTATTTTTAGTTCATCTTGTCAGGCCACATTTTATGCCAAACTATTTGGGTGAAACGTAAGTTATTTAAATTTTTATAATATGTAATTTATTTCAAATAGCTTAGATTGAATATTTAGTAATAATACTCATTTTCATTTGAAGTTTTATATAACAATACTTATAGTCAGTTCTGATTGTCTGTTTAATATTTTAAAAAATTAATTATTTTGATTGTGAGTTTAATGTAACAGTAAATTAGTGACACTTCTCATTGTGTCCTTTTTTATCTACTTGTCAAATTTTTCATTCAACATCTTTACTCAGCAAAAGGTTTGTCGAGCTATTCAATGACAAAAACTCGGGCGCTGAGTTATTCGGCTCGTTCACCTGCGAAATTGGTCAACAAGACGAGGCCATTCATATTTGGCGTTTCCGAGGCGGTTATCAAGCCTATCAGAAGCACTATCACCTGTACAGGTCTGACGCTGAACTGCTTAGCTACAGACAGAAGCGGAACGAGATGCTGCGCTCGAGACGCAATCAGCTATGCTTGAGGTTCACCTTTTGGCCAGAATTGGCCCCTAGAACTGGCGAGCACATCTACGAAATGAGGAGCTACAATTTGAGACCGGGTGAGTATCTCTCTGTAGCGCTTATTTATTATACCAATATTATTTAAAGCGCGTTACCTTCTACTGCTAAAAGTAGCATCATTCGAACATTGACATGAAAAAAAACTTTTTTTAAACTTGGTGTCTTGGTGAGCTCTACTGAGATTGGGCATCCCCGTGTCTTAGATGTGGGCCCCTGTGTCTGAGGTTGGGTAACCCTGTGTCTGAGGTTGGGTAACCCTGTGTCTGAGGTTGGGTAACCCTGTGTCTGAGGTTGGGTGACCCTGGTTCTGAGGTTGGGTGACCCTGTGTTTGAGGTTGGGTGACCCTGGGTCTGAGGTTGGGTGACCCAGGGTCTGAGGTTAGGTCACCCTGTTTGAGGTTAGGTCACCCTGTGTTTGAGGTTGGGTGACCCTGGGTCTGAGATTAGGTCACCCTGTTTGAGGTTAGATCACCCTGGGTCTGAGGTTGGGTGACCCTGGTTCTGAGGTTGGGTGACCCTGTGTTTGAGGTTGGGTGACCCTGGGTCTGAGATTAGGTCACCCTGTTTGAGGTTAGATCACCCTGGGTCTGAGGTTAGGTGACCCTGGGTCTGAGGTTGGGTGACCCTGTGTTTGAGGTTGGGTGACCCTGGGTCTGAGGTTGGGTGACCCAGGGTCTGAGGTTAGGTCACCCTGTTTGAGGTTAGGTCACCCTGGGTCTGAGGTTGGGTGACCCTGTGTCTGAGGTTGGGTGACCCTGTGTTTGAGGTTTGGTGACCCTGTGTTTGAGGTTAGGTGACCCTGTGTTTGAGGTTGGGTGACCCCGTGTGTGAGGTTAGGCGCCCCTGTCTCATAGCTGAGGTATGCAAATGCTTGTCCAAGACGTTATCTAAAAATGGAGCTCCTGTCATCATTATTAATGGAGGGCCAATTTTTTTATTTAGCTTCATTGTTTGTAGAGGGCCGCACACCTTTGCTGTCGGACATCTTATAAACCTGCCTAACCCGCCGCAGGCAACCTATTGGAGTGGGGCAACTACTGGGCCAATGGCATGCGAATTCGCGGCGAGGAAAACGAAGCCGTATGCGGATTATTCTCCCATATTGGCGAGCAGCACCAGGTGCATCATCTGTGGTGCTATAACGATCTGGCGCATCGTGACGAGGTGCGCGACTTGGCCTGGCACCATCCGGCCTGGGCCGACACTGTCCGCAAGACTGTCGCTCTGGTGGACACCATGAGCTGTCGGGTGCTCAAAGCTACTCCATTTAGTCCTTTGCAGTAGTGCAGATCTTCAGGTAAACAGTTCTGGCAAGATTCTGTGAGACTTTTTGTGAAATTTTTGCTTGTTTCTTTTCCCTGGATTGGCACCTTGTTGTAGTTTTACAGTAGAGTTCCGCTGTAGCTATGGATATGGCTCTTATGGTTATGGACAGAAAAATATCTTTAAAGCCATTGATTTCGTGGGTAACAGTGGAAATGAATGAGTGAATGTTGCCAGGTTCGAAGCTTTTGTGAAGGGAACTCTTAAGTCCTTGGGATCGGGGACTCAAGCAACGGGCTGGCAGGGGCTTAAGTTAGGATGATTTAGGAGCTGTTGATATGGGATTTAATATTAATTAATGTTGCGGGAAGCTACGATGAAAATAATAATTTGTTATGGATATGGATATGCGAAGATGTTTGTTACAGCGGAACTCTCCTTACTTTTGATAGGTTGGCACGTTTTTGTTTTCGAATTCTCAGTGTGGAGGGGCACACCGGTTGAAAACGATAGCAAATCATCCAAATGTATTAACTAGATGCTTAGTAAAACATTTTCATGTTTTAATGCATGCATAACTAGTGCTATGAAAGTGCGTGTGTCTCATGATTGATAATTTATTTCAGTAGCATTTTTGCGTTTTGTTTTCTTTTTTTATAAAATGAAAAAAACGTATTCATTTTGTGGTTTTTTATTCACAGCTGTTTTCGCAGTTCTATTTCAAAATCTCAAATAATTTAATACTGTTTAAGAATCAGTTTTGGATTTCTTTGCTTATTGAATATTATAGCTCAACAGTTGGCCTTTAAATATATAATGGGCAATGTGACTGTTTAATTACGATTCGTTCAATTGTCACGTCAAGTCTGGAAGGCGCTTATCTTGTTTCAAAATCTATTAGAGATTTTTCTTCTTTTTTGCAATAAATGAATTATAAAATTTCGGATTTTTTATCATAAACCATCTCAACTATCTCGACAAGCATTTCTTACATACTCAGCAACATTGAAAAGTGGCCATCCTTTGCCCCAGTGAGCAGTGTCTTTCGACCAGCGTCTATCACCTGGCCAACTATATTTTGATAATAAAAAATGCTTGAAAAAACAATGAAAACTGGACGCAAGCTTCAATCCATTCAATCTATGTCGCCTGAGCAGATTGATAATATATAACTCACAGGAAATATTCGCTCCATCAGGTATGTTGTTTGCTAAGAAAATATCTGCGACCCCACAAATGCAGGCCATTTTTGCACACTTTGTTCAAACTACAGCTTCGATGCGAATAGCCAAGGAGAGTCAGACAGATACGGGTAGATACTGGGTAGAAGTTAATTAAACCGCCCCAATGCGATCATCCTCGAGGAGCTCACACAGTGCACTGCAGCCCTGAATTTCTAATTATCAGACATGTACACTCTAGCTCTGTGCCTTGATTGGAGCAATCGAATCAAGCTACGAAGCTGGTCGGTGAAGCTTCGATGAAATCCAGATTTTTGTCTTAACTGTCCTTGTGAATAACGTGAATAACATATGCCATCTATTTTTACTCTTAGATGGGCTGGAAGACGTGCTTGTGGTCCAAGTTCTCAAACTGTATTGACGCCTGCCATTGTGCGGGAATCAGAGCGCTAGCCTGAGAAATTCTTTTGATGAAAGGCGACTGCAAACCGCCCTAGAGCAAACAGACGCGCTTCATATTCTCTTGCATATTGTCTTGACAAATAATTTGCACAGGAAATTGTATAGTTAGAATTATTGTTTTTTCATCGACTCGAATAAAGTTGTATAAATATTCGAGCGCCGAGGTATCTGGACTGCAGCTGCAAGAGTTTATCACCCTCTGCTCAAGTTGTCTTTAACCTTAATAGATAGTTCTCCAAGTTTTCCAAACAGATATTAACAATACCGCAAATGGAATTTGAAGCCATCTTCAAAGCTTTGGACAAAGACTCGTCAGGAGAAATTGACATCCAAGAATTGAACGAGTAAGTTGAGAAAGAATCTATTGTTAATCGTAAAAAATGATGTGTGTACACCAACTGTTTGAGCCATAAAGTGTGTATATGGAGGGGGTTTAGACATAGAGTGCGTACATATATACATCAAGGGTTTAGCTATACCATGTAGATTGTGTACATCCAGGGTTTGAGCCATAGAGTGTGTGTTTGTGTCTGTATGAAGGGTTTGGACCATAGAATATGTGCATGAAGGATCTGAGCCATAGAGTGTGTACGTGTGTACATGTACTCTAAGGGTGGAGTCAGGCTATGGAGCTATAGTCTACGAGCTACATTAGAGTTTACCTTGTACTTAAGGTAAAAAGTCAGTAAGCTTTGTAAACTAGCGCACTGTTTATTCCACTACAATTATATTAAGTGCATAATAAACCATTTGTGTCAGCTACGTGAAGCAGCACAACTTGCCTCAAGAATTTGTCGAACGATGGCAGAAGACGTTTGATTTGGACAAGAACGGCACTGTTTCTCTCGCTGAGTTTCGCCAAGTTCTGGGAATCAGTCCGCGAAGGTACGGTTAGAGAGATATTCATATATGCCACAAGAGTAAGTCAATTGTATTTTATTTGAAGGCCTGAATTGATTTCGGAAGAAATATATTTAGTAAACAGAAGAGAACTATTATGGCTAATTGGTGAATAGACAGTTTAATTAGATGAAAAATCCTTACTCTTCAAGAATAATCCTTTACAGCGCGTGTTGCTGTAAGTGATGCTCTATGTGCTGTAAACTATAAAATCTTACTGTATGTTCTGTTAATAAATGCTGAATTTTTACTGTCAAATATTGTTTTACAGACACTGTAGCGTAAATGATGCTGTATTTTACCGTTAAATTTCAGGGACTATCTGGCATTCTTTACAAAGGCCGACCCCGAGGGTAAAGGTGTTGTGAAAGTAACAACTCTGAAAAAGTAAGACTTATTGCTAATATATTTACAAAAATGACCAGATTAGCTAATTAAGTATTATTTTAGTATAATATTCATCATTGAACTGCATGCTGCAGAGTATTCAGCGAGGAAAGCGCCGAAGAGGTGTTCGACATGTACTTCAAGGACTGCCCAGACGATGGCGAGATTAAAGTTGACGAGTTCAAACTCAAGATGGAGCTATGAAGCTGTGTGTGGACAATTGAAATGCTATTTGAATTGCGGAATATTGATAATAGAACTTGGGAATTTTCACTGGGCAGTGATTTTTGTTGGCTGTTGGAAAATAAAAAAAGAATTAAAAGCGACCCGTAGCTCATGCAAGCTCATGTTTCATAAGTTCGAAAATGATGCTAATAAATTTCTACTAATATCAAGTAGTAACGGCAGAATTTTGAGTAATCTCTTTTTATTACGGTATGTACAAAAGAGACAGAGAGACTGAAGGACACACTGACAGACACTGACAGACACTGACAGACACTGACAGATAATGTCAGACAATGACAGATACTGACAGACACTGACAGACACTGATAGACACTGACAGACACTGACAGATACTGACAGACAGACACTGACAGACACTGACAGACACTGACAGACACTGACAGACACTGATAGACGCTGACAGACACTGACAGACACTGACAGACACTGACAGACACTGACAGACACTGACAGATAATGTCAGATAATGTCAGACAATGACAGACACTGACAGACACTGACAGACACTGACAGATAATTTCAGATAATGTCAGACAATGACAGACACTGACAGACACTGACAGACACTGACAGACACTGACAGATACTGACAGACACTGACAGACACTGACAGACACTGACAGGCACTGACAGTCATTGGCAGACACTGACAGATAATGTCAGACACTGACAGACACTGACAGACACTGACAGACACTGACAGACACTGATAGATGCTGAAAGACACTGACAGAAACTGACAGACACTGACAGACACTGACACACACTGACACACACTGACAGACACTGACAGATAATGTCAGATAATGTCAGACAATGACAGATACTGACAGATACTGACAGACACTGACAGACACTGACAGACACTGACAGACACTGACAGACACTGGAAAACAAAGGTTTTTACAGTTTTACCCCTTAATCTGCTTGCATTCGAGCGTACATAGCAATGTAGACGTTCTAAGAAAATTTACAGATTAAATTTACTTTTTTCCGGGTTTTCATTTTAGGACTGTTCGGTGCGTTTGGCTGCCCAAAACAGGCAGACAGGCCATGCATTGTGGAGTCGTGGTAAATTGTCATTTTTCTAGCTATTTGAATTGAGAGCGTCAGTCTGAGTTGATAGACAAGTCGTATTTGTCTAGAGGACCTCCCGCTACTGCACTTCCGCAGTTAAGCATCCGGGATTCAGGCCAAGGCATCCGCAAGCCAGCGATGATGCCCTGAGCTCCACGCAGCTCCCACATGAGACGAATTGCATTAGCTATTGACTCTATGCGCTCGTATTGGTGTTTAGTTACGGGGCGGAGCCCAGCTGCCTAATGCAGCATCAGCAGCAGCAGCAACAGCGCATTTGCACTCGACCTGGTGACTAAACAGCCCGGCTCTTTATTCAAACAGGGAGTTACGGAATTCGATTCGATCGATGATAGAACGTCTAATCGATCGGACGAGGCCAAAGCAATTAGTTATTTGATTCGATTGAGCCATTATGATCTCGCGTTTCGGGTCATTTTTCCATGATTTTTCACAATTTTAATGGGTGGCGTTTTACTGAGGTTGTAAAGTTGGGATTTATGTCGGCTTTCGGGGTAAAGCGTTAGTTGTTAAGGGAACATACTATAACTATAACTTGTTTAGGAACGTATTGTGGGCTGATCCTGTTTGCTACATGTATAAGAGAACGTGCGATTGATGCTAATTGCTAAGTAAAATATTGTGATTGATGTTTAGTTGCTACATGGAAAGAAACATACGGTTTGTTTGTAGTTGTTAAGGAAAAACCTTGATGCAGTCAGTTTGAAGTTAAGAGCAGTTAACTTAATCCACAGTGGCAGAAAGCTATGTATACTCAAGACAACAGCTGCCCCCAATAGTCTATGGCCCAAAAGTGTGACTAGTGAGCAAAGGCTTTCACACTTTTGGGCCATAGACTAGGGGCAGCTGTTGTCTTGAGTGTAGCCAGGGACTTTTGCGATATAAATTTACCATAGAATAGAAAAGAAGGGACTGGAAACTCGGCTTCAGTGAGTAAGAAATGTGGGGGCTGGCTGATTGAATTGTATTTTCCTTATAGCGATAGCAGAATCACACTGGTTCTCTAGCTCTACTTGCTTAGCCAGTTCTTCCAACTCCTCCACAGTGTAGACAAGGAGTCCAGATGTACTGACATTAAATTCTCTAACTTCTGGTCCATTGGGAGTCAGCGACTGATGCTGCCAGTTCGTCACCCTCTCTTTCTAGATTGCTTAAGCAAGCAGCGATGGCTAGTTCATGCGGTTACTCGAAATTAGGCTCGCCATACTCTGAGCACTCGTCTGTGTGCGAGAATAAACCATTGAAAGCTCAACGTTTTTTTACATGTATTTTTTTCATCAAAAACTTCAGAATCTCGGCTAGCTCTGAAATTTGTAATTCTGCAAAGTTTCCAAATGAGAAAAGTTTCATGAGAAGTTTGTTGCAGCAACAGTCATAGCTTGTATTCTATACCTTACCATCTCATAAAATATTGTCAATCACCTGATCGAGTCACTCAAAACGAAAGAGTAAATCATCTTCATAAAGGTTTTTTATGGTGATGCTGATCTACTGCATGCGTTGCGTAAAATATTTCGCTCAGTAAAACAAAAATCAATTACCGGTAGAAATATACGTCGTGTTAATAATCGACATCGCTGTATTGAATTATCCGGCCCCTACCGCAACGATTGGCTGTGTGAGAAGCAGCCACTGAGACGCTGCTCTGCCCAGCAACAAAACCTGACAAATAAAACTCCCCACTCCCCGGATGATTTCGCCAGCTCTTCGTCATTTGACGCGCAACAACTGCAGCTTTTTAAAAAGAGATATTTCAAGGCATCACCCAAGAGAGAGCATGCTTCAATTGTCTGGCAAAGTCGCGCTCTGTGTGCTGCTGGCCACGCTGTGCGTCACCCAGCTAACCCAGTCTGTCCAGGCCAGTCGACTCAAAGCGGCTCCTATGCGAATGAGGGTGAGCATCTCACTTTGTTGCATGAATTAGTATTGATATGAATTATTTGTTTCAAGTGTTTTAATCTCGCGATTTAGATTGAGCCGGGCGACATGCCGGAAGGTGACTTCGACGCGGAGGAGCGGGCCACGGAACTGATGAAACGTGTCATCGCCAAGCGACCGTTCTGCAACTGGTACGGCTGCTCCAACGACAAGTGACCAAGCAGCACTGATAGACAGACGACTTGAACTGGAGCAAACTATCTGTGTTGAGGCTATAATTATTCTGAACTAATAAAAATATACCAACGGCGCAAGAACCATATATAAGTACTGGTGATTCTCATTTGACAATCGGGTTTCATATGACTTTATCAGGCAACTGAATAAGCTGTCGAAATTTTTTGAAAATCTCTTTGAATAGCAAATAAACATAATTGCAAAACAGCATTGAATGGTCAACAATGGTTGCAATTACTGACCTCTGCCCTTCCGAAAATGTTCAATTTTTCCGATAATCTTTCCGACACCTATGCAATGCAACACACCATGAATACAATTGCTGTGTATGTACATGATGTACGCTCGTATAGGAACTTCTATGCATTGAAATGGAATTATACGTAAAATATAATCGCTTAAGTGTACCTGCATATGACACATTTAATTCAAATATGAGCTGCTTACTTGATTTAAGAAGAAAAAACAAGGGTAATGTCTGTTGAGAGTAATTTACAACTTTGGGTTTATAAACTAAGAACTAGAAAATAATATGAAAACGAAACTTTTACTACACAGCAGTACAAAATGTAACATGATAGTATGCTGTGCTTTCATGCTTGCTAAATTAAAAGGAATTGTAATCTTCACTGGCGCTGTGTATTTTTTCCAGGAAATAGGCCTCTAAAATATTACACGATCTTTGAGTTTTTGGTCCTGTTACTACAGTATGGTCCTTGCATGCCTCCTTCACAGCCATGCAGCTGGAGTCGCCGACAATGGTACAGTGACGTCTTATTGGTATACTCTTCCGACCATCTTGAGGCTGTTCGCAGCAGATCGACGAGTCAACTTGCTGTTCGAGTGAGTATGTTATCTTCCAGATCTCGACGTTGTAAGGCAGGACGGTCTCGACGACCGCCTGGAACAACGGCGCCTTTCAGTCCTTAAACTGCAGGACCATACGTTTAGAAAAAGGCAGCATATAGGCAAGACCGCAGCGCCATCGCAGATCCTCGCGGACGTCGTCAACAAGACCGCTTATGTAGCCAACCATGCTGACATCACGAAAGTTCCGTAGTCGCAGCTGTCCGTCAGCGCCTCGGCACAAAATTTCCGCCTCGATGTCGTCCCCTACGCAGGTCTTCTGTACACGTGTATCAAACTGTATATATATTGACCATCAGACAGACTCCAACACTGCTCAGGTATAGCAGCTACAGATAGCCCTGGCTGCAATTAACTGGCAACAGCGATAACAGCATCCGTTTGAACAGTTTCCCAGCGCAGGACCAAAGGCAGATGCTTTAAGAATAGAGATTCTTAAACGCTGATCGTACCTCTGTGCTGTGTTCCACGTGTACCTTTTTAACAATTAGACCACTCGATCGGCTCATCACTCTGGCAAATGTGTTGCGAGAGCTTCACAATTTCGGCTGGGCAAACTGGCACGTGCTGCACTCTGGAACTCTCCTCCTCCGGCATCAACTTCTCCGGTGGCAGCGTCAGACTGTCTGGCAGCGGGGATAGCGGCGCGTTCATGATGGGTGGTGAAGAACTCCAGCAGCTCCTTCCAGTGCGTTCGTCCTCAATGTCGCCTGCTAGTTGCAAAGGAATGAGTCTATTTCGTCCTTCATATGGACCAGATTGCCAATGCTCCTTCTGGCATCGGGTCTAGTGAAATTAGATCTAGTGGAATCATCAAAAGGCAA
This sequence comes from Macrostomum lignano, assembly GCA_002269645.1. Classification (NCBI taxonomy): domain Eukaryota; kingdom Metazoa; phylum Platyhelminthes; family Macrostomidae; genus Macrostomum; species Macrostomum lignano. Next base: position 9,900 of record NIVC01000090.1, on the reverse strand, counting down.
CTCCCTGGCGATTCAGATAGAACAGCTGGTCGCATGCATCTCAGTGCGAGACTGCCTGTTTCACGTCGGATCGAACTGCAGCACACTGCTGCTATTGATGCTGAGTGCAATCCCGTCTCGGTCGGGCGTCGGGCGTCGGGGCGTCGGGCGTCGGGGCGTCGGATTGCTGTACGGGAATGACGGCAAAGCTATAGTCGGTGTCGATGACTCTAGCACGCGGTTGTAGCGCCGAAGACGCCGCTTTGGCGGACGCTAGACCGAATTGCGAATGCGATTGAAGGTTTCAGTAGATTAATCAGTATCAAAAGGACTGCAGAGCCATGCAGCGTGATGTTGCGGCAGTTTTAAACAGCGCGGCAAAATCACGAAAATATGGCATACCTGTATAAAGCGTACATATACATGTACAGTACATGATCGATCGAGATGGCCTGCTTTTTGTCGTTTCCGCATGCAGCCAGCGACTATTTAAACTAGTTTAAGTAGTCCCTGCATGCAGCCCAAATAATGGCGCCCAAACACACCATTTAGGTCGTACAGGCAAATATAAAAGCTTATTGAAGAGCTAAAAAAATCTTTCTGATACCCTTCTGTGAAAAAATAAATTGTACGTCTGATAATGATCAGGAACCCAATTAATAAAAGCCGATCCTAGCAGCAACACGCTAACTATAGACAGCTAAGTCATTAAAAAACCACAGTCATTAAAAATGATTATACGATCCAAAAATATGTACCTAACAGCCTCGACCTAAGATGTGAGAAAACGTAAAAAGTGAACTATTTTTATGATAGAAATATGCTTTATATTTGCAGTTATTTAAGCATTAAACATTCCAATTTGTAACGGAGAGCTTTATCACTTGTGACTTTTCGAAAATCGAATATTTCATCAATCAAAAGTATTCGAAATCTTTCTAGTTCCGAACGGAAACATTTATTTCTTCAAAAAGTATAACAAATATACTTTTGAATACCGCATCCAAAGTCTGAAGTAGATTTTTCTAAGGATTTATGTACGCTGTTTAATATAATTTTACAAATTCTTGCACCTTTGAGCGTTCGATCACGTGTTGAGTCTAGTATTTTTCAACGTTCATTTCAAGCAAAAATTAAGAAAATTAAGGAATCCAGGTCTTGTCTTTATAATGTTTATCATGATTTTTGTCAGTGTAGTGTACGGGTGTGCTGCTGTTGTTTGACTTTGTCAGCAGGTCCTACAATAATCACACTGTGACGGCTGTACTGTAGTTATTCGGACGTTCAGACAGCATTCTGAACACCAAATATGCACCTTTTAATGATAAAAACCATTTTTCGAGTCAAATCTAGTTATGCTGCTGCAGTATTTAATATGGCAATATATCACTTGACAAAGTTACCTGAACTGTAAAAACTAGACCAGACCAGTTTTCATTAGAAATGTATGTTCTTAGGCCTAAGTTAAGTTGATAATGAGAAAATTAATTAGCACTGATTGGAAAATTTTGATAGGCCTAGGGCTAGGCCTAAAAAACTTAAAAAAGGCTTTACATCCACCCAATGCTTTTTTAACAGGCCTACCAATTTATTTGCATGGCTTTTGGGTTAAATTATAGTAATGGCCTATATAACTTCTAAACTAAAGTATACCATGATTATAGAATTTATAGTTTGTACTTTGCAGGGGTGTAGCCATTAGCCAAGGGGGGGACACTGGGGATATGTCCCCCCTGGCTAGAAGGGGAAATTTTTTAAATGCCTTTATATTTTGCTTCCATCACTTCTATTAGAGATAAATTGTCTTCTCTCCTCCCCCCTAATGTGGTAGGCCTATCCAGTTGTGGTATCCAGTCAATTTGGCGACAAGACAATCTGGTAACAGACGATCTAGCAATAGCCTAGTCAATCTGGTAACAGACAATCCAGTGACAGTCAATCCAGCGAACTGTCTGTCACTAGATCGTCTTGTTGCCAGACTGTCTGGAAGCCCCCTAATGTGAATCCTGGCTACATGCCTAATAGTTTAGTATGTTATATAATTAATAAATAATTTCATAAGTAGGGGCATAGGCATAGGCTAACATAGATAGGCATAGGGCAAATGCAATAGATTTATAACTCAAATAGTCACAGAACTTAAACATTTTTCTATACTATCAAAACCATGGCTAGTTTCTTATCTGCACTTACAACCATTGTTTTTATAGCTTTTCATTTATAGGCCTAGGTTTATACCCATTCACTATACTCGGCCTAGTTTTGTTTTCAGTTTTATTAATAATAGTTGATAATTGTAATTGATAATTGTACTAGCCTGTACTCATATTGTTTAGTCTATATTTGCCTATTTCTGTCTGCCTAATAATATTGATTGTAGTTTTATATAGTTCTTGCTATAATTTACACTAAAAAATAGTTAAATAGTAGGCCTAGCCATGTTAAGCTTGTGCAAAAATTAGAAACAATTTTATTTTTGTTTTACTACACAAAATATTGGTGATAATTATTTTTTGTTATAAATGCACCCCTTCAGGACCCTATATATATGAGCAAATTTCTTCCTAAATAAATCAGTTATTTTGTTTTTATCTACAAACTCGCATTCACATTCTTAGACCTTTAAAAATCTTTTGAAAGGAGTTATCAAGTTAGTTATTTCCTTTCTTATATCCTAAAAATGAGTTGTTTGTATGTATGTATATGGGTATGCAATTGATTAGAGAAAAAATGGCTCAACTGATTTTCTTCAAACTTGCACCATTCAATCAGAAATTTTCCAAGGATGGTATATGCATCTTGGCTAAGAAATTGCTTAATGTTATAGGGATTAAATATTCGAAAAAACTTGCTTTTTTGCAAAGGTCAAGCAAAATTTTCAACTTGAAATGCATTGTAAGAATGCTAGAAAAAACTGACTGACTGAATTGAATTTTGATTCTGACAGATTACATCACAACAAGTTGAAAACAGTGTTGAAGAAATGTGCACAAGACTTGATTGAAATTGTGTAACCATATTGCTAACTTAAATTGAGACTGATACTGGCTGACTAAGAAATTGATTATGTTATATTAACTTTTTATTCTAACCAACTTGCTGTAAGTATTGAATTATAAGGGCCACAATTCAAGTTCCCCAATTGAAAAGAGATAGCCTAGATGCGAACAGACTGAACTACTAATGTAGTGACCTGGGTTTGAATCTTAATAGTGCAAAATAATATTTTTATTGAAACACCTTAAAACACAAAATGCTAAACATTAAAGAGCCACTGTGCCAAACATAAAAGAGCCACCATGTCGAAGATTAAAGAGCCACAATGTTGAATATTAAAGAGCCATGTCAAACAATAAAGAGCCACCATGTAAAACATATGTGACTCTATGCCAAACATATATGTGACTTCATGTCAAACATAAAAGAGCCACCATGTCAAACATAAAATAGTCACCATTTCAAACATAAAAGAGACACCATTTCAAATGTACTCGTAAAAAGCAGCTTCATGCCAAAAATAAAGGAGCCACTACAAAGCAAAAGATATTGGTCTTTTGATAGCTACTTGTTGTCTTGGTGGATGCTTGCTATTTAAGGATAGATTACTGCTATCTGGGGTAACTTAATATTGGAGGATGCTTGCTCTTGGAGTGGAGGGTGCTTTCTATCTGAGAGGGCATTGCTATAGCTATCCATAAGGATTCTTTGTATACAGGGATGCTTGCTATGTGGGGGGATTCTTGCTATCTGGGGGATGCTTGATATTAGGGAGACAAAAGGCTTGCTCTCAGGGGGGGGGGTACTTGCTATCTTGGGGGGAGGGGTTGCTATGTGGGTGATGCTTGCTATCTGGAAGATGCTTCTTGCTATTGTATTTGGAGGTGCTTGCTATTGTATTTGGGAAGAGCTTGCTATCTGGGGGATGCTTGCTATCTGGGGGATGCTTGCTATCTGGGAGATGCTTGCATGCTGTCTGGGGATGCTTGCTATCTTGGGATGTTTTCTTTTTAGAGGAAATGTCTACTGTTTTTTTGTCTATTTGTTACTTGTAAAAGTAAAAATTGGCTAAACCAATTTTGTTTGAACCTGCACAGTTCAAGAGGAAATTTTTCTGTGATGGTATATGCATTGTGGCTAAGAAATTGCTTGATGCTAAAGGGATTAAAAAAACATGCTTTTTTGCTAAGGTCAAGCAGCTCTTTCAACTTGAAATGCATTGTAAGAATGCTAGAGAAAAAACTGACTGGTTGAATTCTGATTCTGAAATAGATTTATTTATTGTCTGTGTATATTGGCTGAATTTTGACACTGAATTGAATTGTGTCACAGTATTGAAAATGCAGTGTGGAAGCATAGCACAATACTTGATTATATTGCTAACTTTAATAGAGACTGGAACTGACTTGCCTGAGAAATTGATTATATCATAACTGCTTTGTGTGACTTTTACTCAATTGACTTGGTATGAGTGTTGAATTATAAGTCCTACAAATTCATTTATAAATTCAATGAGAGCTAGCCTAGATGTGAACACATTGGACTGCTAATGTAGTGACCTGGTTTCAAATCTTAGTAGTATATTAAAAAATAAAAGTAGCATGATTTTTTTATTGAAAGCTTTCATTAAAGGACTAATTAAAAAGACCTGGATTATGGTGCTTGCTAAACCAAGGATTATTGCACTTGATAAGCCAATGATTATTGCACTTGATAAGCCAATGATTATTGCACTTGATAAGCCAATGATTATTGCACTTGATAAACCAAGGATTACTGCACTTGATAAGCTAAGGATTACTGTGCTTGATAAACTAAGGATTACTGCACTTAATAAACCAAGGATTACTGCACTTGATAAGCTAAGGATTACTGTGCTTGATAAACTAAGGATTACTGCACTTAATAAACCAAGGATTATTGCACTTGATAAACTAATGACTATTGCACTTGATTACTGCGTTTGATAAACTAAGGATTATTGCACTTGATAAACCAAGGATTATTGCACTTGATAAACCAAGGATTACTGCACTTGATAAGCTAAGGATTACTGTGCTTGATAAACTAAGGATTACTGCACTTAATAAACCAAGGATTATTGCACTTGATAAGCCAAGGAATATTGCACTTGATAAACTAATGACTATTGCACTTGATTACTGCGTTTGATAAACTAAGGATTATTGCACTTGATAAACCAAGGATTACTGCACTTGATAAGCTAAGGATTACTGTGCTTGATAAACTAAGGATTACTGCACTTAATAAACAAGGATTATTGCACTTGATAAGCCAAGGAATATTGCACTTGATAAACTAATGACTATTGCACTTGATTACTGCGTTTGATAAACTAAGGATTATTGCACTTCATAAACCAAGGATTATTGCACTTGATAAACCAAGGATTACTGCACTTGATAAGCTAAGGATTACTGTGCTTGATAAACTAAGGATTACTGCACTTAATAAACCAAGGATTATTGCACTTGATAAGCCAAGGAATATTGCACTTGATAAACTAATGACTATTGCACTTGATTACTGCTTTGATAAACTAAGGATTATTGCACTTGATAAACCAAGGATTACTGCACTAGATTAGAAAAGGCTATTGCACTAGCTGAGACATCAATTTTTGGTCTTGATGAGTAAAAGATTATTGCACTAGCTGAGAAGCTGATAATTGCACTGTCTAAAAAAGAGATTATTGCGCTCGCTAAGACATGGATTGTTGCACAACCTGAGAAAGTAATTATTGCATTAGCAGAAGTAACATTTGCACTAGCTACTTGCTTTCTTGTGGATGCTTGCTATCTGGAGGATGCTTGCTCTCAAGGGGGGGGTACTTGCTATTTGGGAGGGGGGTACTGGCTACATGTATGGGATTCTTTCTGTCTAGGGATGCTTGCTATCTGGGTGGATGCTTCTATAATATCTGGGAGGTGCTTGCTATCTGCAGGATGCTTCTATAATATCTGGGGGGTGCTTGCTATATGCAGGATGCTTGCTATCTGGATGGATGCTTCAACAATATCTGGGGGATGCTTGCTATCTGCAGAATGCTTGCTATCTGGGTGAATGCTTCTATCTGGGGGATGCTTGCTATCTGCAGGATGCTTGCAATCTGGATAGATGCTTCTATCTGGGGGATGCTTGCTGTCTATAGATGTTTGCTATCTGGGATGATGCTTGCTATCTGGGGGATGCTTGCTATTTGCAGATGCTTGCCATCTAGGGTGATGCTTGCTATGAGCATTAGGGGCAGTGGTCGTGGCGGTGGCGCGAATTCGCGCCGACGCGAAAATGGCGCGAATACGCGAATTTTTCGAGGCTGGCGCGAAAAATTCGGATGGCTAATGGCGCGAAAATTTAGGGAAAAAATCCCCCTTTTTCGCCATTCGCCATAGTAGTCCTTAATATGCATGTTACTTTTACTTACTTTTACTTAATGACGACTTTAGTCGTCACTTTTCTTGTCTTGCAGCTATGTACAAATAGCTGCAAGATATTTTGTACCTATGTATAATCTACTTATACCTACTTATATCTACTTATATCTACTTATACCTATGTACAAATACCATTTTGTTTAATATCACTACATACCAGTCATTAAATACACGAAATGTTTCCCTAATGTGAAGTTGGTTCAATATGTTTGAATTCAAATTGTAGGAGCAAAACAAAATTCATTATTGCACTTTGACTATGACTTACACAGTTACACTGTCTGTTTAATTTTACAATCAAAACAATATTTGTGTTGCAAACTTATCTGTACCGCAGTTAGCATAAATTCTTATAATCAAAGTTGGGTATTCTTAGCTGGCATATACATGTAGATACCTATGGCGCGAAAAAATTTGGGTGGCGCGAAAATTTAGAAGGAGACCCGCCACGACCACTGATTAGGGGATGCTTGCTATCTGCGGTTGCTTGCTTTTGGAGGGGGTGCTTGCTATCTTGGGGGATGCTTGCTGTCTTGGGAATATTTTCTATTTAAGGGACCTATACTAAAAGTGATTCATAGCAAACATCTTTGTCTGTGTCAATTTTACACAAAAGTGATTTTTAAAAGTGAAGAAGGAATTGGTTCTTAAGAAAATGTGCTTTTTTAATTGCTTTTTCCATGAACTATTTTTGCTCCTTTCTTATTGGGCACCCCGAAGGGGGGCCGCACTAGATTGCTAGCTAGTATATTACATAAAATTGACTTATGAAAAGTAATAAAAATAACTAGATTTTTTGTATAACTGTTTTTAACTCTAATAGCAATTTGGTAGAGCTAGCTTATACTTTGACAATAGCAGCAAAGCATTAGTAATAAAACTGCTAGCAATCATGCTAAAGAAGTAAGTGCCTTGATACTGGGATAAAACCAAAAGATCATAGTAATTAAGAAATAAATTCTTGTTTTTCCCTTTTTGTCTATTTAATATGGTAGGAAAGAAAGCATAATTTATCATGTTTTCTACTCATTGGCACTTGTTTTGCCATTTTGGTAGTATTTTCTCAAATAGCCATAATATGATGCATACAAATTTTCTATATATCTAATTACAATTACATTGAAATGCTAATATGTAATTGTAGCATACATGTCATTATTTTCTGCACTTTTCTGCAAATTAAATTTGATCATGCAAAGCCAAGTGCTTTGACTTCTAGAAATGATTGAATTTTAATAATTTCTGTCTCGTTTATTTAGAAATATTTTTGTGTGCTTTATTAGCCAAACAATGGAAATGGGACAACAGGAGCAACAGGCTGCAGCGTCAGATGCTGAGGCTAAAGGTGCAATGTCTCTAATTAGATCTTTGTTTAACTGCGTAAATCGAACCGATGATCAACAAACAGACAGTGGCGTCAATCATGCAAGTTATAATTCAACAATCATCAACAACATTAGCAACCAGCAACAGGCTATTCAAGTTGAGCCAGTGATTTTTGGCGCCAATTTACATTCTAGCGATCCAAATAATATTAGATGTCTGCCAGAACCCCTGCGTCAATTATTGGTCAGATTGGCCAGAGATTTTGCCAGCGTGCCAGATCTTTTTCGCAGACCAGGAAATCCTGGTGATGTAAAACGCATCATACACTGCATGACCCGGGGTGTCTGCGTCGATCTAGAAGGCGACTGTTGCGGTGTCAGCCATTTCACTTTGGCTAACGTTGCTAAGAAATTTCTATTAGCTCTGCCTGACGGTCTGTTTGGCAGCGATGGAGAAGCTGTCCTGTTGTCTGTTGATGGCCTGACAGATGCCGAGGATCAGATAGCAACTGTGCGACAGTAAGTGAACTCGGGATAATTCATATGTAGATGTTCCATCATTGAAACTCCCCAAAAGACCCACTCCCCATCGAGAATCCTCATCATCCAGAATCACCCCGATTCTCATCATCCAGAATCGCCCCAATCCTTATTATCCAGAATCGCCCCGATCCTCATCCAGAATCTCCCCTATCCTCATCATCCAGAATCGCCCCAATCCTCATCATCCAGAATCGGGCCAATCCTCATCATCCAGAATCGCCCCAATCCTCATCATCCAGAATCGGGCCAATCCTCATCATCCAGAATCGCCCCAATCCTCATCATTCAGAATCGCCCCAATCCTTATCATCCAAAATCTCCCCAATCCTCATCAAGAATCGCCCCAATCCTCATTCAGAATCGCCCCAATCCTCATCAGAATCGCCCAATCCTCATCATCCAGAATCGCCCCAATCCTCATCCAGAATCGGGCCAATCCTCATCATCCAGAATCGGGCCAATCCTTATCATCCAGAATCGCCCCAATCCTCATCATCCAGAATCGCCCCAATCCTCATTCAGAATCGCCCCAATCCTCATCCAGAATCGCCCCAATCCTCATCCAGAATCGGGCCAATCCTCATCATCCAGAATCGGGCCAATCCTCATCATCCAGAATCGCCCCAATCCTCATTCAGAATCGCATCAATCCTCATCCAGAATCGGGCCAATCCTCATCATCCAGAATAGCCCCAATCCTCATCATTCAGAATCGCCCCAATCCTCATTCAGAATCGCCCCAATCCTCATTCAGAATCGCCCCAATCCTCATTCAGAATCGCCCAATCCTCATTCAGAATCGCCCCAATCCTCATCCAGAATCGCCCCAATCCTCATTCAGAATCGCCCCAATCCTCATCCAGAATCGGGTCAATCCTCATCAACAATCGCCCCTATCATCATCCAGAATCGCCCCTATCATCATCCAGAATCGCCCCTATCATCATTCAGAATCGCCCCAATCCTCATCAACAATCGCCCCAATCGTCATTCAGAATCGCCCCAATCCTCATCTCCCAAAATCCAGTACAGTTCGCAGCTAATTTAGAAACAATGGCAACACAAAAGCCGAAGGAAGTTCATTCTGCTTAAAGCACTTGTACAGTGCAGCTTCTCTGCGCATGCTTGCTTGTTAAGCAGAGAAGTTCTAGCTAGCTTTTTGCGTGTTTCGAGAAACAAATTTTAAACATTACGATTGCGAACCAACTAACATACAGCGAATGCATGGCTACATCCATGTTATTAATTTCTAAGCCACACCGCTTCTACGTGTCAACACTAACAGGGCTTAACGTTGCACGCCTGTTAGATGAATTTCTCTCCACTCTATCGGTCGGCGGTCGGTCTCTTAGCTAGCCAAGAGTATAGAGGGCGCATTGGGTTGTTTTTAAGCCTCTACTAACTTATAAACCCCCGCAGGATACTGATCTGCGTGCGATACCGAACACGTACAGATTAATGTTTTAAATTTAACATTAGACTGTTTGTGGCGCAGCTCATTTATATTAAGTGTTTATTTGATTGGTTGCAGGCTAATCGCATATGGACTTTATTAACAATTATTATTTATTGTTTTTTTCTCGCTAATGTTTTATGATTTA
>NIVC01000089.1:1015000-1050077 GCA_002269645.1 Macrostomum lignano | reverse complement strand
GCCCGGGCCCGGGTCGGGCCACGATTTTGGTCGGGATTCCGACTTTTCGGGCCCGGGCCCGGGACTGGGTCGCCCCTAATTTGAACAAATCTTTGCATGCATCAATTTGCCACTATAAATAATATCATAAAAAAGTAGAAAAATCAACTGAATTATTTACAAAAAAGGTCCAATACACAATTAAAAAAGTCATTTATTGTCACAATGCAAAAAAGGTCATTTATTGTTGCCCGGCATAGTTTTGATAATGAGCATGCACTCAATTTTTTGGCATGCATTTGTAATTATTCAATTTTTGTTTAGGCATGTACCCAGCATGATTAAGACTATGGATATAAATTAATTCTTTCCTAAAATATCCATAACATAATGTTAAAATAACAATAACTTAAAGTTTAGAATAGGGAGGCCTACCATTTAGTATAGGCCAGCATAGATCTAAGTCCTAAGAATTTTGTGAAATTAAAATATAATTTATAAAATGTTGTATAATAATATATAGATTGCTTATTATTTCTCAAAAATATTTTGTAATTTATATAGTTTAAAAAAAATTAAGCTATTAATTGTTTATCTCAATTAGCTTTCAGATAATACTAGCAATCCAGTGTCCTACTTTAGCAGGCTACCAGTCACTTTGGTGACAGGACATTTTGGCGATGGACATTTTAGCAACAAGACATTTTGGCAACAGTCACTTTTGTCTTTGGTGACAATGTAAGGCCATTTGGGCAAATTCTCCAGGTATATCAATTTAACAAAATAAAGATTTACAGCTACTGCTTGCTTGATACTTAAATAGATTGATTACTTCAGTTTATTTTATTTTAATGACTTTTATTCAATTTTGAAACCAGTAAGTTTTTTAACTGTTTTAATGAAGTGCATGGCTGACTTTTATTTTCATTTTACTTTTATAATAAAAATTATTATCTTTGTGACCTTTTTTATAGTTCATTTTACCTTTGAAAAAGTGAAATAGAAATATAAATCATTTGTCAAATCAATACTTATTCCTAAATTTATATTGTAGGCTTTTTGCTAAAATTTCTCTTTCTTTGTCCCCAATATGGCAATAACTGTTGCCAAAAAATTTCTTTGTCCCAAAATTGTCACCAAAGTGTCCATTGCCAAAATCTCTTATTGCCAAAGTGACTGGTAGCCTTTAAGAAGGGTGTCCAATAAGTAGGGAGCAAAATTATTCCTGTAAATAAGATCTCTTTAAAGGCTCTTTTGATCTCACTCTTTTTTATTAGGCTTACATATATTTTAAATTTTAAGAAATTAAACTATGTATACTTTTATTAGTTTATTGGAAAAGTAACAAATTTCTTATATCTTACTAGGTAAGCATTAAAAGCATTGTATATATTGCTTATATATATATATATATTGCTTATATATATATATATATAAGCAATATATGTATATATGGTGTATATATATATATATATACACCACTTTTTACACTAGAATCACACTTAAGTTGCAAATATATAAAAGTAGGTTATATGATATATATTTCATAAAATCGCAACTTTCATGTACGAGTATATTGGAAAAAATAATGGCTCAGAGATTCCATATGCTGCATTTATACATGGTTGTCAATTGTCATTGTCTTTTAGTTCTAGACTCCATGATTCAGTAGTTATAATTTGTCATTTTTTACTGCTTGACTTTATGAAATTTGTATAAAAATTGAAATAGAAATCACAGCATAGGCCTACTCGTAGCATGAAAAGCAAACTCAAGTATTTCCCCTTAAATTTGCAGGCAAATTCACCCCAGGACTCGCTGATTCTCGCAGCCTCAGCTGAGTCAGGCAGCGGCTGGAAGCAGCCCGCCTGGCCCTGCTAGCTGAGAGCCGATCCAAACCTGCCAGATGACGCAGGCATGACGCCGCTGCTGCATGCAGCCTTCAAAGCCCGCGCCGATCTGGTGGCTTTGTTAGTTGATACTGGCAAGGCCGATGTCAACTGGGCATGGTGCGTCACGAGCATGGCTACACGCTTTGATGTTTGCCGCACTCAGCAATTCTGAGGCCAACTGTACTCTCCCTGCTGCGTCGCGGCGCCGGCGCTACAAAACAAACCGACTCGGCGCGCACGGCATCCCAGATGGCCGCCTTTGTTGGGCACCACGGATTGCTTCGCTAATTGGCAACTATTTTTGAGCGTGAAGAGTTGGAGGCATTATACACGTTGTCACGGTCTGGAGACTGAGCCGAAATGCCGCCTCATTTGCTTGGTGAGCTTGATTCACGGTTTTTTATCGATTCTCTTCTGTTTGCATGAATGCAGTGCGTGATTTAAGGTCACTTGTCAATGCTCTTACTCTAAGCATGAATGCAGTGCTTGATTCAAGGTCACTTGTCAATGCTCTTACTCCAAGCATGAATGCAGGGCGTGATTCAAGGTCACTTGCCAATTCTCTTACTCCAAGCATGAATGCAGTGTGTGATTCAAGGTCACTTGCCAATGCTCTTACTCCAGGCATGAATGCAGTGCGTGATTCAAGGTCACTTGCCAGTGCTCTTACTCTAAGCATGAATGCAGGGCGTGATTCAAGGTCGCTTTCCAATGCTCTTACTCCCAGCATGAATGCAGTGCGTGATTCAAGGTCACTTGTCAATGCTCTTACTCCCAGCATGAATGCAGTGCGTGATTCAAGGTCACTTGTCAATGCTCTTACTCCAGCATGAATGCAGTGCGTGATTCAAGGTCACTTGTCAATGCTCTTACTCCAAGCATGAATGTATTGCTTGATTCAAGGTCATTTGCCAATGCTCTTACTCCAAGCATGAATGCAGTGCGCTATTCAAGCTTATTTTAAAGCTTTTCTCACACTTAAACCCCAATATTTGCCCTAGAGGACACCTGGATGCTAGTTACTGACGTAAATCTGAACCCCGCTCACCTGTGCTACACGCTGGAATTGCGACCGGCTCTGCTGAATCCGGCTGTACCGCGCGTCCTCGAGCTGCTCTCCGAGTCTCAATGGAAGCGCCGCGATCTCAACGAAGTATTGAGTATAAAATTCTTTTACCTGGCAGTGGCTGTTCGACACCTGCTGGCTGAGTGGGAGCGCTGTCGAGTCGAGTCCGGAAAGGATGATGAACAAGTGGTGAGCTGATCTGATGGATGAGCTGATGAGGCTGAGGATGAGCCTACGCTCTTTATTTTAGTCCTGTGCTAATCATAGTTCTACGATAAGCGCTACCATCCATAGTGTTCTACGATAAGCGCTGCTATCCATAGTGTTCTACGATAAGCGCTGCTATCCATAGTGTTCTACGATAAGCGCTGCTATCCATAGTGTTCTACGATAAGCGCTGCTATCCATAGTGTTCTACGATAAGCGCTACTATCCATAGTGTTCTACGATAAGCGCTACTATCCATAGTGTTCTACGATAAGCGCTACTATCCATAGTGTTCTACGATAAGCGCTGCTATCCATAGTGTTCTACGATAAGCGCTACTATCCATAGTGTTCTACGATAAGCGCTACTATCCATAGTGTTCTACGATAAGCGCTGCTATCCATAGTGTTCTACGATAAGCGCTGCTATCCATAGTGTTCTACGATAAGCGCTACTATCCATAGTGTTCTACGATAAGCGCTGCTATCCATAGTGTTCTACGATAAGCGCTACTATCCATAGTGTTCTACGATAAGCGCTGCTATCCATAGTGTTCTACGATAAGCGCTGCTATCCATAGTGTTCTACGATAAGCGCTGTCCTTCCTAGTTCTATGATAAGCGCAACGCGCGTTTAAAAATCGATTCCTTCCAGTCGCTGGACCAAGCGCTGCGCCGACTGACTCAGCCAGTCGGACCGGCCCGGGCGGCGCCGCGGTTCCGAAGAGCTGATCCGGCGCGTTCTTCGCGAGTATCCCTACACGGAGAGCAACCTGTTGCGTACTATGATTCGCAGTCTAGCGAGCAGCCGTCTTGGTTGTCGGCCGACAGCGGTTAGTGTGCTCAATGGAGCCGTCAACGGGCAGCAGTTCTTTGCTGATCAGGACGCTTGCGAAGTCTGCGATCAGTTTATTGGCTGTCGGCACTGCGCTGGCTGTCGAGTTGTCAAGTGAGTCTGAGAGCTAAAAAATACTTGTTACTTTATCCATCTCATAAAATAGCACGCATTATGTTATGTGCGTGGTTCAAGGTCATCGGTCAGAAAGCTGATTAAATGGCATTCAGACGCGCGTCTTGTGCGTGATGCAAGGCTGTTTTGTTGAACGTTTTTCTTCAAGGTCATTTGCGGGTTGATGAAAGAAAATCACGCATCCTATGCGTGATTAAAGGTCATTTGACAGAAAATAACCGATATATGCTTGTCTGAGAGTTTTTGTGAGTAATACTGCATATGAGTTATGTAAAAAAGTAACAATCTAGTAAGCAACGTACTCAACTTTTTGCATGGTTCAGATCATTCCATAGAAATCAACTGTATCACCTGACCTTGTGACTGAAGGCCTTTTCGTCACAAAACAAACTAGTAGATACGAGCATGCATTCTGCAAACGTGGTTCAAGGTCAGCGAGCAAAAAAACATGAATACACAGTCGATGCGAGATTTTAATGTGTCGTAAGAAATGTGTGATAACGAGGAAGGGCATGCATCCCGTTCGTGTTTCAAGGTCATTTGACGGAAAGTAACCATATCAATACGTGGTTCAAGGTCATTTGTCCAGGCGCGAACCATGTCACGCATTCGGTGCATGTTTAATTGTAACTTATCAACAAACGACTTCTGCGGAAAGAGACAGGCAAAAAGATCATACCATACTCTCTGATCTTAGTTCAAGGTCGATCATCAAAATGCGCGCAAGAGCATGCATCCCGTTCGTGTTTCAAGGTCATTTGACAGAAATTAACCACATCAGTACGTGATTCAAGGTCATTTGTCCGTGCGCAAACCATGTCACGCATTCTGTGCCTGTTTAGTTGTAATTTATCTACAAACCAGCCCGACGGAAAGAGAAAAGCAAAATGATCATACCAAACTCTCTGATGTTAGTTCAAGGTCATTTGACAGAAATTAACCATATCAGTACGTGATTCAAGGTCATTTGTCCAGGCGCGAACCATGTCACGCATTCGTGCGTGTTCAATTAATTTTAAGTATCAACAAACGAGCCCCGCGCAACTTGCTGCTCATCGCCATCCAACCTCAGATACTGCGGATCCCGCTGTCAGCGCTTGAACTGGCCGGTGCACAAGCCCGAATGCGCCAAGCTCGCCAGCAGCGACTCAAAGACGAAGCCAACAACGCGTCGGACGCGGCCGAGGCTGCGGCGAAAGCTGAACTGGCGCCGCCAGCGAGGCGCGCTCCGAAGCCGACGCGCTCGGGCCGCCGCTAAGGAGGCGCGGCAACGCGCAGACGAAGCGCGAGCGCTCGCCGAAGCGGCCGAATCCGAGGCGACCAGCGCTGAATCGGCGGCCGAAGCGGCCGAGGCCAAAGCGGAACGCGCTGAACGTGCGGCGGCTAAGGCGCGGTCGAAGGTGCCCAGCGGCGGCAAAGGCGGCGGCATCAAAGACGGCGGCGGGGATCGGGAAAGCGCCGAGTTAGCGGTCGAACCGCAGGAGCAGGACTGAGACCAGCTGCTCCCGTGCTCACAGATAGCTACCTGGTATTTTAGCACCTGTTCCCTTGACACAGCTGTCAGACATTGTCCTGTGACAGCAGTTGTTGACGCGATGACGTTTATTTGTTTCTAATCCTAGTCTCACAGTCCAATCCATTTAGCTTGATTTTGTATTCTTCAATCCTATTAATTCCATTTGCGATTTCATATTTCATAAAGCTGATGTCGCTTAGTCGGAAGAAATGGGGAAAACAGCTCGCAAGGTTAGCTTGATTGGCATCCTGGCGCAACGTCTTACTGAGCACTCACTCCGTCGCTGTACTTCAGTAAGCTATTTACTAATTAGTTTTGTTGCTATGTCGCCAGGTGCGTCATTAGCAACCTATAGTGTACATGTATTGATAAATTAGTATTTGCTATGCTGACAGCTTTGCTTTTCAGATTCGAGTATTGACTTTTTGTTTGATATATGATTTCTGATTTGTTTTTGTATTTGTTGTTTCATTATACACAGACTACAGGTATAGAGAATAGAAGAATAGATTTGTCTCCGGCTAGTGACCCAGGCTATGCTGACTGTTGTTTTTGATCAATGTTAAAAAATTAAATTCTTAACTTGCTTTTGTCTTTCTGCATTTTAATACACCTACAGAGACTTTAGTATTTGTGATTTGCATCACGTGACCTGCGCCAGCCAATCAGAAGCACGGATTTGTCAGACAGATCATGCCGTTAGCTATATGCCTTAATGGGGCTGCGCCCGTTTATTGTATACACCGTTTGATTTGAGTGAATAGGTGCCATTTCATTTGAGTGAATTGGTGCCATTTGATTTGAGTGAATTAGTGCCATTTCATTTGAGTGAATTGGTGCCATTTGATTTGAGTGAATTGGTGCCATTTCATTTGAGTGAACCGGTGCCATTTGATTTGAGTGAATTGGTGCCATTTCATTTGAGTGAGGGGCGCCATTTCATTTGAGTGAGGGGCGCCATTTCATTTGAGTGAGGGGCGCCATTTCATTTGAGTGAGGGCGCCATTTCATTTGAGTGAGGGGCGCCATTTCTCCCTAATAAGAAGCATCTGTACGATTGAAGTTTCGGTGTCATAAAAAAGCCGCCTTGTGAAATAATGTTTGCGTTGGTGGGTATGTGCGATGATGGGCTCGTTACTCCCTTCCTCGAAGCTCTAGAATGCTTAGAAGCTGGAATACCTCCTGTGCGGATCTGGACAAACTTCTTAGCTCGTCGCCTCTAAGCCTTGGGCAAAATTTGCGAATGAGTCATGGCGCTCTCAGCTACTCTCGCTAATTGCTGAAACTAATGAGGTGAGCAGTTTATTTTGCATTGATGAGGCACGCCCAGCTTCTTGCACTACACTACCCTCATTATGCACGGCTTGTAAAACAGAAGGAGATCGGAGGTTTTCAGTTTAGTCGGGCATAAAACTCTAAATTACTGTTTCTGTAATTTAAGTAATAAATTAAGTAGTATTGTAAGTAAAATGCTTAAATTAACTTCATGCAGGCACTGATATTAGAATAACTAGATAGGCCACTCAGGCATATATACTTAGCAAAACAGCTTTCTACTTTCAGTTCAGTAGCAATGAAGAATACGTAAGCTATTTTATCAAAATAAAGGCGGCTGAAATGACTTTAATAAGTTTAGAAGCCCAAGCTTGCAAGTTAATTAACCACTGAAATGTACATGGCAGATTTAGGCTGGAACAGCCGAGGAAGGTAATAAAAATTGGGTGGCGGGCAGGGGTAGAGGTTCTGTGTGGAGTTTGAGGGTTTAAGCTTGGGGGATAAAAGCCAATAAGTACATGTAAGCCTTGTATTTAAAATACATTAAAATGCTACAGTTTAACTTACTACTGAACTGAAAGTAGCTTGCACGCAAATGTGCTGAGTGGCACATCTATAGCTATTCTGGTATCTGTGCACGCAGTTTGTATGACCTATACGAGCGTACAATCAGTATTTCTTAAGGGAAAATGATTTTTAACGCAAAAATGCATCCTGGCCTAAGATATCAGATCCTCTGTGAGCTTTGGCTCAAAGCATCTGAGCAACTCCCACTCAGCAATTCCCTCCCGTGAGCCTTGACATCTCAGCAATACCCCCGTGAGCCTTGACATCTCAGCAATACCCCGTGAGCCTTGACATCCTCCCATCTCGACAGTGCATTTTTCAATGAAAACAGGGTTCGAGCAGCTGCATTCTACTTCAGCTATCTATGCTACTAACTTTCAGTCAGTCAGTAGTATTTACGAAATGTTTTATTATACTCGTAGTTTTCATTCATTGTTCCCAGCATCCAGCTGATGAAGATTCAGATTTTCGTCTTTAGGAGGAGTCATTTGCTTGCAATCCCCCGCCCGCCTCCCAGCAGCCTCCGCAGGCCTAAAATTGCAATAAAGATATTTCAAACCGAAGATGCAGCCTGCAGCTCTCAGCAACAAAGGGCTGCATCAGATGTCGCCAGGGGGGCTGGGGTTGGGGTATTAAAGCTGCCTAAATGCGGGAGAAATGAGAAAATGCATTTTTTTTCATAAAATTCCCAAATGGAGACAGACATCTTTGCCTCATCCTCAGAGAGCCTGTTTAGCCCAGCCCCCATCCCAGAAAGCAGCAAGTGCAGGAGAAAAAGCAGCGTCATATTGCTTTTAGCGATCCCCACTTGTTAGCTCAGGTAGCTATAGCTATTGCTTGAGTCCTTTGGGCTCGGCCTGCATTCATTGCCCTGTCTGGCTTTTGCGATATTGCAACTTTGCGATGGCGAACGGGTCTGCCAGCCTCTCTGCACTGGGATCCTGCATGGAAGCCGGGGATATTTTCCCCGAACCCATTTACTCTAATGCATGCGGCCCGCCTCCAGCGCTGCATCGGATGCGCGCCCGTCAATTCTGCTTTAGTGCAGGCCAGCGCTCCACCTCAGCCTACCTGTGCTCTGGCCTCGGCTTATTCCCAAAAATACTTTCAATTTCCATCCATTCCTGCCAGGCAATTTCTTGCATTCAAATCAACAAATTATCGGGTTTGGTTTCTTCGGGCGTGAGCGCCTGCTGAATTGTCAGGTGGAGCGGTCCTGAAGGCAGAAGGCGATCTCTGATGTAGTGCTGTGGGGCCACAGAAACTACTCACATGGCAAATCCTTTAGCTCACATTCAATGGCACAACCTAGTTCATGTAAACACTCTGTGGAGTACTCTAGTTCATGTAAACACTCTGTGGAGCACTCTATAGTTCATGTAAACACTCTGTGGAGCACTCTAGCTCAAACTCAACAGCACACTCTAGCTCACACCCAACAGCACACTTTAGTTCACACCCAACAGCACACTCTAGCTCACACCCAACAGCACACTCTAGTTCACACCCAACAGCACACTCTAGTTCACACCCAACAGCACACTCTAGTTCACACCCAACAGCACACTCTAGTTCACACCCAACAGCACACTCTAGTTCACACCCAACAGCACACTCTAGTTCACACACAACAGCACACTCTAGCTCAAACCCAACAGCACACTTTAGTTCACACCCAACAGCACACTCTAGTTCACACCCAACAGCACACTCTAGTTCACACCCAACAGCACACTCTAGCTCACACCCAACAGCACACTCTAGTTCACACCCAACAGCACACTCTAGAGTTGCATGAGTGCTTTCACATTTGGTTGACAGCAGCAAAACAACACACGGCTGTCAATCGCACCAAGACTGGCAAAATTGAGTCCGTCAATTTTATATATAGCAGTTTTTTTCATAATTACACTCGCACATGCCTGACACGTTTCTCAATTTGCACGGGGACAATTATCTGTGGTGGGAAACATGGCGTTATCACGCTGGGAGTTTGTACGCTTTTTACTAACTCATCCACCTGTTCTAAACGTACCATCGGCCCCATCACCCACCTCTCACTTTCTATCTATATTCATGCTCTTCCCACAACTCTTTTTGCGTCCTCTTTGGTTTCAGTATCCCCTGCAGCCCCCCCCCCAATTCAGTGTGACTGACATATTCAAGAGCTGAGAATGCGATATTAATGCTGAGTCAGAGTTGGCGGGTTCTGCTTACAGTTTCTGGGGGGGGGGCTAATGAGCACTCTGTGATGCATTATGACTCTGGTGTGGTTAATACCGTCTTATACAGGATGTATTGTTGATGTACTATGCATATTATGTATAGCAATTAGGAAATCTGCCAGCTCCAATTCTGGCCAATTCGAACTGACTCGAACTGGATTAGTGATTGCTCGCCTGATCCAGGAATATGTGACACCAAATTTTGACTGATTGAGGGTGCAGGAGCAAGCAATTTTAAGTTCTATAATCCCTTTCGAGTACTTAGTTCGAATTCATAGCTACCCAACCCGATAATCCATAGCTACCCAACCCGATAATCCATAGCTACCCAACCCGATAATCCATAGCTACCCAACCCGATAATCCATAGCTACCCAACCCGATAATCCATAGCTACCACATCCGATAATCCATAGCTACCCAACCGATAATCCATAGCTACCCAACCCGATAATCTATAGCTACCCAACCCGATAATCCATAGCTACCCAACCCGATAATCCATAGCTAACCAACCCGATAATCCATAGCTAACCAACCCGATAATCCATAGCTACCCAACCCGATAATCCATAGCTACCCAACCCGATAATCCATAGCTACCCAACCCGATAATCCATAGCTACCCAACCCGATAATCCATAGCTACCACATCCGATAATCCATAGCTACCCAACCGATAATCCATAGCTACCCAACCCAATAATCTATAGCTACCCAACCCGATAATCCATAGCTACCCAACCCGATAATCCATAGCTAACCAACCCGATAATCCATAGCTACCCAACCCGATAATCCATAGCTACCCAACCCGATAATCCATAGCTAACCAACCCGATAATCCATAGCTAACCAACCCGATAATCCATAGCTAACCAACCCGATAATCCATAGCTACCCAACCCGATAATCCATAGCTACCACATCCGATAATCCATAGCTAACCAACCCGATAATCCATAGCTACCCAACCCGATAATCCATAGCTACCCAACCCGATAATCCATAGCTACCCAACCCGATAATCCATAACTACCCAACCCGATAATCCATAGCTACCCAACCCGATAATCCATAGCTACCACATCCGATAATCCATAGCTACCCAACCCGATAATCCATAGCTACCCAACCCGATAATCCATAGCTACCCAACCGATAATCCATAGCTACCACATCCGATAATCCATAGCTACCCAACCCGATAATCTATAGCTACCCAACCCGATAATCCATAGCTACCCAACCCGATAATCCATAGCTAACCAACCCGATAATCCATAGCTACCCAACCCGATAATCCATAGCTACCCAACCCGATAATCCATAGCTAACCAACCCGATAATCCATAGCTACCCAACCCGATAATCCATAGCTACCCAACCCGATAATCCATAGCTACCCAACCCGATAATCCATAGCTACCACATCCGATAATCCATAGCTACCCAACCCGATAATCCATAGCTACCCAACCCGATAATCTATAGCTACCCAACCCGATAATCCATAGCTACCCAACCCGATAATCCATAGCTAACCAACCCGATAATCCATAGCTAACCAACCCGATAATCCATAGCTACCACATCCGATAATTCATAGCTACCCAACCCGATAATCCATAGCTACCCAACCCGATAATCCATAGCTACCCAACCCGATACTCCATAGCTACCCAAAGTTATCTGTAGAAAATGAAATATATTGCACGATAAATATCTGATACCGTCAGTGAACTTATGGGGCTTGCATTTGACCAGAAAGTGTGACAGGCTGTCTTCACGGCTGTACATGTACACCAGCCCTGATCACCAGCCCCCCAGCTCTGCCATTCGCCAGGCGAACCGGCCTCCCCCCCCCCAGCCGGCCAGCCACTATAGAAAATTGGCTGCAGCTGTTGGGCGTGTCTCTGGCTGGAATCGGAGCCAAAAATTCCACACTCAGTAAAGCCGCTTTAATCCCACCACTCCGAATTCCCATTAACTGGCATTCTTATTTCCTGTTTTGGTTCTCTTCTTTTCAATAAAATGACTTCATCAACCGTTGGCGAAGCGGCGGAGGCGAAGGGCGACTCGGCGATCGGCGTCGCAACCAGCTGGCAGCAGCAGCAGGTGGAGCTGCGCATCGCGGATGTGTCAGTGGAAATCGGCAAGTGATGGACGAGGGCTGCCTGCGGGACTGTACTTTTAACTGGGGTGGGGTGAATAAGTACTAGCCTGTTCCCGATCATCCTTTGCTAACAACTGTTTTTGGTAACAATCGATAGTCATCGATAATCCGCATTTATAGATAATCCATAGTTATCGTTAATCCGCATTTATAGATAATCCATAGTTATCGTTAATCCGCATTTATCGATAACCAATAGTCATCGATAGTCCATAATTGTCGAGAGCCCCGTGGCTTTTGATAATCCATTAGTTATCGATAATCCGCATTTATCGATAATCTATAGTCATCGATAATACATAGTCATCGATAATCCATAGTCATCGATAAATCCATAGTCATCGATAATCCATAGTCATCGATAATACATAGTCATCGATAATACATAGTCATCGATAATCCATAGTCATCGATAATCTATAGTCATCGATAATACATAGTCATCGATAATCCATAGTCATCGATAATACATAGTCATCGATAATCCATAGTCATCGATAATCCATAGTCATCGATAATCCATAGTCATCGATAATACATAGTCATCGATAATCCATAGTCATCGATAATCCATAGTCATCGATAATACATAGTCATCGATAATACATAGTCATCGATAATCCATAGTCATCGATAATCCATAGTCATCGATAATACATAGTCATCGATAATCCATAGTCATCGATAATCCATAGTCATCGATAATCCATAGTCATCGATAATCCATAGTCATCGATAATCCATAGTCATCGATGATCCATAGTCATCGATAAAAAACTCTCGATAATCCATACTTGATCCACAACAAAGAACTATTGGAAATCATTTTTTAAGTCATATCGCCAATTCTTAGTTAGAAACCTCGTTAATCCTTGGATAATACTTCATAAATTTTCCCACAATCCTGAGCTGCAATATCCCAAAATCCTTAGCTGCAATATCCCACAATCCTCAGCTGAAATATCCCAAAATCCTCAGCTGCAATATCCCACAATCCTCAGCTGAAATATCCCACAATCCTCAGCTGCAATATCCCAAAATCCTCAACTGCAATATCCCAAAATCCTCAGCTGCAATATCCCAAAATCCTCAGCTCCCATATCCCAAAATCCTTAGCTATAAGCATTTGAAAACTGACAAAAAATCATTAATGAAGTGGGCACAAAATCGCAAGTTTCTTTCATCTGAGGTTTTTCAAGGCTGGAGTAGAAAAAGTACTTTGTCCATTTTTAAGAACCCGATCCTCAACTTAGCAGGGGTCAATCGAAACCCTACTAAAATCCTAGTAAGAATTGATTTTGCAGTCTGTCCTTGTGGCTCAAATTACACTGTCTACTTACTTCGTATTACCCTTGGCAGGTGAGCAGCGCTGCTCAAATCGATCCCGAAAATCCAATTGCAAAATTGACTGAATAAAAATGCCCTGAAGCGGGCTTGAGAGCATCTGAAGACGGTAGTTGCTGGGCCAATTTGGCATTTTGCTTGTAGCTAAAGTTGCAATAATTGCTGTGGGTGTGTCAAGCCAAGTTGCAATAATTGCTGTGGGTGTGTCAAGCCAAGTTGCAATAATTGCTGTGGGTGTGTCAAGCCAAGTTGCAATAATTGCTGTGGGTGTGTCAAGCCAAGTTGCAATAATTGCTGTGGGTGTGTCAAGCCAAGTTGCAATAATTGCTGTGGGTGTGTCAAGCCAAGTTTGATCTCCAAGTGTAGCTTCCTAGATAGTGGCGCCAAGATTTATTTGAACCGGCGCCAAGATTTATTTGAATCGGAGCCAAGATTTATTTGTAATCGGCGCCAAGATTTTTTTGAATCGGCGCCAAGATTTATTTGAATCAGAGCAATCGGAGCCAAGATTTGAATCGGAGCCAAGATTTATTTGAATCAGAGCCAAGATTTATTTGAATCGGAGCCAAGATTTATTTGAATCGGCGCCAAGATTTATTTGAATCAGAGCCAAGATTTATTTGAATCGGCGCCAAGATTTATTTGAATCAGAGCCAAGATTTATTTGAATCGGAGCCAAGATTTATTTGAATCG
The DNA here is from genome assembly GCA_002269645.1 of Macrostomum lignano. Taxonomy (NCBI): domain Eukaryota; kingdom Metazoa; phylum Platyhelminthes; family Macrostomidae; genus Macrostomum; species Macrostomum lignano. The sequence goes on along the minus strand of NIVC01000089.1, from coordinate 1,036,167 downwards.
GCGCCAAGATTTATTTGAATCAGAGCCAAGATTTATTTGAATCAGAGCAATCGGAGCCAAGATTTAAATCGGAGCCAAGATTTATTTGAATCGGAGCCAAGATTTATTTGAATCGGAGCCAAGATTTATTTGAACCGGCGCCAAGATTTTTTTGAATTGGCGCCAAGATTTATTTGAATCGGCGCCAAGATTTACTTGTAATCGGCGCCAAGATTTATTTGTAATCGGCGCCAAGATTTATTTGAATCGGAGCCAAGATTTATTTGTAATCGGCGCCAAGATTTTTTTGAATCGGCGCCAAGATTTATTTGAATCAGAGCAATCGGAGCCAAGATTTGAATCGGAGCCAAGATTTATTTGAATCAGAGCCAAGATTTATTTGAATCGGAGCCAAGATTTATTTGAATCGGCGCCAAGATTTATTTGAATCAGAGCCAAGATTTATTTGAATCGGCGCCAAGATTTATTTGAATCAGAGCCAAGATTTATTTGAATCGGAGCCAAGATTTATTTGAATCGGCGCCAAGATTTATTTGAATCAGAGCCAAGATTTATTTGAATCAGAGCAATCGGAGCCAAGATTTAAATCGGAGCCAAGATTTATTTGAATCGGAGCCAAGATTTATTTGAATCGGAGCCAAGATTTATTTGAACCGGCGCCAAGATTTTTTTGAATTGGCGCCAAGATTTATTTGAATCGGCGCCAAGATTTACTTGTAATCGGCGCCAAGATTTATTTGTAATCGGCGCCAAGATTTATTTGAATCGGCGCCAAGATTTATTTGAATCAGAGCAATCGGAGCCAAGATTTGAATCGGAGCCAAGATTTATTTGAATCGGAGCCAAGATTTATTTGAATCGGCGCCAAGATTTATTTGAATCAGAGCCAAGATTTATTTGAATCGGAGCCAAGATTTATTTGAATCGGAGCCAAGATTTATTTGAATCGGAGCCAAGATTTATTTGAATCGGCGCCAAGATTTATTTGAATCAGAGCCAAGATTTATTTGAATCGGCGCCAAGATTTATTTGAATCAGAGCCAAGATTTATTTGAATCGGAGCCAAGATTTATTTGAATCGGAGCCAAGATTTATTTGAATCGGAGCCAAGATTTATTTGAATCGGCGCCAAGATTTATTTGAATCAGAGCCAAGATTTATTTGAATCGGCGCCAAGATTTATTTGTAATCGGCGCCAAGATTTTTTTTGAAATCGGAGCCAAGATTTATTTGAATCGGAGCCAAGATTTATTTGAATCGGAGCCAAGATTTATTTGAATCGGAGCCAAGATTTATTTGAATCGGCGCCAAGATTTACTTGTAATCGGCGCCAAGATTTATTTGTAATCGGCGCCAAGATTTATTTGAATCGGCGCCAAGATTTATTTGAATCAGAGCCAAGATTTATTTGAATCGGAGCCAAGATTTATTTGTAATCGGCGTTAAGATTTATTTGAATCGGCGCCAAGATTTATTTGAATCAGAGCCAAGATTTATTTGAATCGGAGCCAAGATTTATTTGAATCGGAGCCAAGATTTATTTGAATCGGCGCCAAGATTTATTTGAATCAGAGCCAAGATTTATTTGAATCGGCGCCAAGATTTATTTGTAATCGGCGCCAAGATTTTTTTGAAATCGGAGCCAAGATTTATTTGAATCGGAGCCAAGATTTATTTGAATCGGAGCCAAGATTTATTTGAATCGGAGCCAAGATTTATTTGAATCGGCGCCAAGATTTACTTGTAATCGGCGCCAAGATTTATTTGTAATCGGCGCCAAGATTTATTTGAATCGGCGCCAAGATTTATTTGAATCAGAGCCAAGATTTATTTGAATCGGAGCCAAGATTTATTTGTAATCGGCGTTAAGATTTATTTGAATCGGCGCCAAGATTTATTTGAATCAGAGCCAAGATTTATTTGAATCGGAGCCAAGATTTATTTGAATCGGAGCCAAGATTTATTTGAATCGGCGCCCAGATTTACTTGAATCGGAGCCAAGATTTTTTTGAATCGGCGCCAAGATTTATTTGAATCGGCGCCCAAACTTATTTAAATCGGCACCGAACTTTGTAATACAGCTTCTTTAAATACTAACCAAGAATAATGCTCATTTCTTACCTACCAACTACAAAAGAAGCATATACTAGGCCCAGTTCAACATTGATGTGACTCAAAAAGTCCAAAGTCATGCACTAGGAGGCACGTGAAGACAAAGAGATATACAGTAATTCTGTATGCAATCAGGGTTCTCACTGACTTCTGGCTCTGGATTCTTTTATTGGCGGCAGAGGCTACCTGGTTTTTGCAATCATCATGTCTGTGAAAATGTGGCGCACAATTTTTCAACTGCTCTACTCACTCGAGTAGCAAGTTTCGATTACTGATTGGCGTACTTAGATGAATATTTAATATTTATACCAGATCATCTGCCACTTCCTTTCCCTTCTACTGCCACAAACCAACTCCCAGTCCTAGTCCAAATCCCAGTCCCAGTCCCAGTCCCAGTCCCAGTCTCAGTCCCAATCCCAGTTTCAGTCCCAGTCCCAGTCCCAGTCCCAGTTTCAGTCCCAATCCCAGTTTCAGTCCCAGTCCCAGTCCCAGTCCCAGTTTCAGTCCCAATCTCAGTTTCAGTCCCAGCCCTATACCAGATCATCTGCCACTTCCTCTTCCTTCTACTGCCACAAACCAACTCCTAGTCCCAGTCCAAATCCCAGTCCCAGTCCCAGTCCCAGTCCCAGTCCCAGTCCCAGTGCCAGTCCCAGTCCCAGTCCCAGTGCCAGTCCCAGTCTCAGTCCCATTTTCAGTTCCAGTTCCAGTCCTTCCCAATGAAATAAGTTACTGTACAAACAATCTGAGTACGGAACCGGGACAGTGCTAAATAATGCGTCTCACCATCACCAGCACTGAGTCACTCGTGAGTGCGGCATTGCTGAGCAGCGGTTGTGCGGCGTGGTTGTCAAACAAGGCGGATCTTCCTCACACTTGACTTGTCCTCGGTCTGAAAGTAAAGATTTGCTATCACGGGTCTTCTTCTGCTACGCCCCTTGATTTGAGTGCGACTTTGGATTGGAACTGGGACTGGGACTGGGGCTGAAACTGGGACTGGAACTGGGATTGAAACTGGGACTGGGACTGGGACTGGGACTGGGACTGAAACTGGGACTGGGACTGGGACTGAAACTGGGACTGGGACTGGGACTGGGACTGAAACTGGGACTGGGACTGGGACTCGGACTGGGACTGGGACTGGGACTGGGACTGAAACTGAGACTGGAACTGGGACTGTGACTGGGACTGGGACTGGGACTGGGACTGAAACTGAGACTGGAACTGGGACTGGGACTGGGACTGAGACTGAAACGGGGACTGGGACTGGGGCTGGGACTGGGACTGGGACTGAAACTGGGACTGGGACTGGGGCTGGGACTGGGACTGGGACTGAAACTGGGACTGGGACTGAAACTGGGACTGGGACTGGGACTGAAACTGGGACTGGGACTGGGACTCGGACTGGGACTGGGACTGGGACTGGGACTGGGACTGAGACTGAAACTGGCACTGGGACTGGGACTGGGACTGGGACTGGGACTGGGAGTGAGTTTCGGACCGGCTCGCCCGAATGCAAAAATAAAACTCAGGCTCAGCTCAGGCCGGCACTAAAGATAAACCTGGCATTGCTCAGCGGTGCTCAGCGGCCACATCGCTGATCCTAAAGATTGCTCCACAAGAATCTACTAAATTAAAGTCGACCCACGCGCCATCAGCGCCAGCAACAACTACGCAGGTCAGAATTCGAGCTGAGAGAAATCCCATAGCGGGGGATCTCAGCAATTCGCCTCATCCGCAGCTTCTCAATCTTATCTCTTAAACGATCCCCGCGAAGTCGACGAACCGAGCGAAGCGATGCTAAAAATGATGGAGCATCTCTCGCGAAATCCTGCCGCATTACCCGACCCTCCCCTGCTCCCCTTCTCTCCCGAGCTCGAGTCCAGAAAGTTATTCGGAACAAAACTGGGGACAAAAAAGCAGCAATGAAAGAGCGGAGCAGACTCTGTCCTGGCGAAATCGATTACAAGCATGGGCTGGCCTTGGAGTGGCTGTGTGACCAGACATTAGTCTGCGATATTATTGCGGGCTGCACAAGCATTATTATTTATTTATCTGTCAGTGCAGTGGCTGGATAATTTAGGGGATAAATTGGAAGAAAGTTGCGCTTCTTTTTTGAGGACAACTTAGAAAGTATGGGGCCAGGAGGGCTGAGAATGAGGAACGATGAACGAGAGGAGAGAGGTGAGAGGTGAGATTAGAGAGGAGAGAGCAGGGATGAGAGAGGAGAGATGAGAGAGGAGAGATGAGAGCTGAGAGATGAGAGAGGAGAGATGAGAGATGAGAGATGAGAGATGAGAGATGAGAGAGAAGAGAGGAGAGAGGAGAGAGAAGAGAAGGGAAATAAGAGAGAAGACAGGAGAGATTAGAGAGTAGCGAGGTGAGAGCAGAGATGAGAGAGGAAAGAGGAGAGATGAGAGAGAAGAGAGGAGAGAGGAGAGAGAAGAGAAGGGAAATAAGAGAGAAGACAGGAGAGATTAGAGAGGAGCGAGGTGAGAGCAGAGATGAGAGAGGAGAGAGGAGAGATTAGAGAGGAGCGAAGTGAGAGCAGAGATGAGAGAGGAGAGAGGAGAGATTAGAGAGGAGAGAGGAGAAATTAGAGACGAGCGAGGAAAGATAAGAGATGAGAGATGGGAGAGGTGAGATGAGAGAGGAGAGATGAGAGAGAAGCGAGGGGAGAAGAGAGGTGAATTGTTGTTCCAAACCGATAAGTCTAAAATTATTAGTTTCAATCGCCTGTCTGTGCTTTACCTTTGTGTTAAAAATCATTTCAACAATTGAGACAGTGCCATGAAGAGTGCCTGAACAAAAGTCTCTCAGGCCAGAAACTGAACCCGGCTACACTACTGAGCAGCCAGCCCAGCCAATCGGTGCCCTCCAAGCATCCATCAGCCCCTTCCCCGGCTCCCTCCCAGCAGTTTCCATCGCCTAAAAAGAGATTAAACCCAAAACTAGCGGAGCAGCCAGCAGCAAACTCAGAAGCCGGAGGAGTCGGAGACCACAGGGAGCAGCAGGCAGAAGCAGAAGACAGGCAGATGCTGGCAATTCTTTTGGCCGCTGCTTTGGCCCGGCTGGCGGGCGGAAGGTCGCCGCCGCCGCCGCCCCCTCAGGGGGTATCGCGGTACGCAATCGAGCTGGAGGTGAACTACGTCCTGGGTGAGTGCCTGCCCCTCCCCCCGAGTAGCGATCTCGCTAATTGAGGCGCCCCAAAACCAAGGTGTCCCTCATCTGGGAATTCTTCGGCAACAGAGTTGAGTGTTCTGGTTTATTGATGACTTTCCCCAGTAGCTTGGGAAATCACTGACTACCCACCCCGCGATTGGATTGGGGCTTGCATTATTGAGAATGAAGTGATGAGGAAGTTAAACGAAAACTCAGACAGACAGACAGACAGACAGACACACAGACAGACAGACAGACAGACAGACAGACAGACAGACAGACAGACAGACAGACAGACAGACAGACAGACAGACAGACAGACAGACAGACAGACAGACAGACAGACAGACAGACACACAGACAGACAGACAGACACAGACAGACAGACACACACAGACAGACAGACAGACAGACACAGACAGACAGACACAGACAGACAGACACAGACAGACAGACACAGACGGACCGCAGCGAGAAAGAACCGAGGCGAATCGCATAATGCGCAAATTATCGGTCAGTATCTCCTTATCGATGTGCTGAAGCGCCATGTAGCTCTGCAACGGCAACAGGAGGCAATTAGGGAGAATTTTCCCGATAGAAGAACTCGCCAAGTAGCAATTAGCGATAAGAGGCCTTGCGAATGGTTCTGAAAGCTGACAGAGTAACCGATCTGCTTAACGATTAAGACAAGAGCGGACAGACAGAAACTGAAAGTTCATTAACCGGAGGGATTTCCCAGCTTCCTCCAGTGGCTCAACGCTTCATCTTGAGCTGTCGCGGCCTGTCCTGCCCCCTCCCTCTCTCTAAGCCGGCAGTAATTAAGTGCTGAGCCAACACGCCGCCGTTGAGCCCGTGCTCAGCCGCTCAATGCTGTACTTTTTTCAATGAATTCTAAAACAAAAAACTTGCGCTCAGTCATCTTCCTCCGAGCTGGAAGGGCAACAAAAATTTGTTGGGAAATTTGTGGATTATGACTGAGATTAATAGAGCTAATGTGGATTAGTGGGGCAATTTTAGTGGCGCTGAAGTTGCGCCTAAATCTTGGCTGGCACGCAATGACTGGTCGGATTAAATTGTCAAACTTGCACAGCTGCAGCGGGACCTAAGATAACTTCAATAAAGCCTAATTGGGTAGCCGGGGGGGGGGCTGCAGAGGGCTCAAGTTGGAGCAAATTTTTTGATGGGTTGGACGTGAGCTCAATTGTGGTTAACTTCTTATCAGCTTTTGAGCTTAGCATTAGACACGGTGGATACCTGTTAGACACAGTGGATATCTGTTGGACACAGTGGATACCTGTTAGACACGGTGGATACCTGTTAGACACAGTGGATATCTGTTAGACACGGTGGATACCTGTTAGACACGGTGGATACCTCTTAGACACGGTGGATACCTGTTAGACACGGTGGATACCTGTTAGACACAGTGGATACCTGTTAGACAGAGTGGATACCTGTTAGACACAGTGGATACCTGTTAGACACGGTGGATACCTGTTAGACACAGTGGATATCTGTTAGACACAGTGGATACCTGTTAGACACGGTGGATACCTCTTAGACACGGTGGATACCTGTTAGACACGGTGGATACCTGTTAGACACAGTGGATACCTGTTAGACAGAGTGGATACCTGTTAGACACAGTGGATACCTGTTAGACACGGTGGATACCTCTTAGACACGGTGGATACCTGTTAGACACGGTGGATACCTGTTAGACACAGTGGATACCTGTTAGACAGAGTGGATACCTGTTAGACACAGTGGATACCTGTTAGACACGGTGGATACCTGTTAGACACAGTGGATATCTGTTAGACACAGTGGATACCTGTTAGACACGGTGGATACCTCTTAGACACGGTGGATACCTGTTAGACACGGTGGATACCTGTTAGACACAGTGGATACCTGTTAGACACAGTGGATACCTGTTAGACACAGTGGATACCTGTTAGACACGGTGGATACCTGTTAGACACGGTGGATACCTGTTAGACACGGTGGATACCTGTTAGACACAGTGGATACCTGTTAGATTCAGTGGATACCTGTTAGACACAGTGGATACCTGTTAGACTCAGTGGATACCTGTTAGACTCAGTGGATACCTGTTAGACACTGTGGATACCTCTTAGACCCGGTGGATACCTGTTAGACACGGTGGATACCTGTTAGACACAGTGGATACCTGTTAGACTCAGTGGATACCTGTTAGACACAGTGGATACCTGTTAGACACAAGAAAATACCTTTTAGACACAAGAAAATACCTTTTAGACACAAGCGATAACTGTTAGACACAAGGAAATACCTGTTAGACACGAAAGATACATTGTAGAGACGGAGGTAACACCTGTCAGGCTGTCAGGCGGAGGCACAACCTGCTTAACAATTAATCACCCGCTGGACACAAGTGCCACTCATTCAGCTTCCTAAAGACGTGTTACCTTGTCGTCAAACTAAAACTGAAGAAGAGTTTTCGACAAGATTGGAAAAATGAGCAATTAAACTACCAAAAACTCATTAAATTGAACTCAGAACGAGAGGCCACTTGAAGCCTCGCACTATTTCTTAGAAGTTTTAACGGAATTCAATTTCATCGCATTGAGGCGGACTATCGTTAACTGTGGCCCAAATTTCTTAACCGCAAGGTTAAAAACAGAATGAAAAAAGGTGAAGAAAGGGAGTAAAATTATTCCATTTTTTCTAAAAAAGGTGATGAAGTAAATTTAGCCCGGATGCGAGGGCGTTTGGCCCTCATTAGCGCCAGCAAAAGTCCTCTTGCTCTGGTCAGCCAGAGCAGCTCAGAGGCTACTAAGAGATGAGGCCACTACAGTCGTTGTTCCAAACTCTGGCCTTGAGAATACTCGTATCCTGCGCTTTTTTTCAATAATGGGAGTTCGCGGTTTTTCCTCGAGATTGCTACAGTCAGAGTTGCTTATTTGGAAAAATATGGAGCATCGACTATACCTTCCAGCCAATTAATTTTCCCATATCTACCTTGCACTTGGTCGGGGCCTGTGTGCACTTTTTAGCACTTTGCCGATGCTGCCTTCTCATGCATTTCTCATGTACATTTATCTCATGCATTTCTCATGTACATTTATCTCATGCATTTCTCACGTACGAATACATTTATCATATGTCTTTCTCAGGTACATTTATCTCATGTCTTTCTGGTGTACACATATCTCATGTCTTTCTCATGTACATTTATCACATGTCTTTCTCGTGTATATTTATCTCATGTCTTTTTAATGTACATTTATCTCATGTCTTTCTCAGGTACATATATCTCATGTCTTTCTCGTGTACATTTATTTCATGTCTTTCTCATGTACATTTATTTCATGTCTTTCTCATGTACATTTATTACGTCTTTCTCGTGCTTTTTGGGCCTTTCTCATATCTCTCATCCATGCCTCTCTCATGTCTGCCATTCCTCTCGGTTCTCATATAATTCTCTCAAATCTCACACTTGTACTTACCCTTCCGTCTGCCATAAAATTTCGCCATACGCCACTTGTGTGCCATTTTCCCAGTTTCATTTTATTGCTATGCCTACTCTCTTCTATGTTTAGCCATGTTTAAACTAATAATACTACTAATAGCAAGACCGTCGTCATAACGCTAGAATTTCTACTGCAGGCAGTAGAGTGAACAGCGTTTTACTATTAAACAATCAATCACGTCAATTAAGATGGGAAAATCAATAAAAAGAATAACTGAATGAATTCGATTGAATCAAACTGAGTTTACGTAACAGGTGGAGGAAGGAATACGGCTGCTCAGGAACCTGAGGACAGAAATCAAAATCTATAAATCAGGCTCTCGTTTTGATAAACTAAATTTGCAATTCTTGACAGTTTCATTAAAACTGAAGGCTTACTCAGAGAATACATGATTTTTGATTTGTGGCCTTCGCATTCGCTTCTTCTATCTATTGAAATGCCCATATCTATCTATCTATCTATCTATCTATCTATCTATCTATCTATCTATCTATCTATCTATCTATCTATCTATCTATCTATCTATCTATCTATCTATCTATCTATCTATCTATCTATCTATCTATCTATCTATCTATCTATCTATCTATCTATCTATCTATCTATCTATCTATCTATCTATCTATCTATCTATCTATCTATCTATCTATCTATCTATCTATCTATCTATCTATCTATCTATCTATCTATCTATCTATCTATCTATCTATCTATCTATCTATCTATCTATCTATCTATCTATCTATCTATCTATCTATCTATCTATCTATCTATCTATCTATCTATCTATCTATCTATCTATCTATCTATCTATCTATCTATCTATCTATCTATCTATCTATCTATCTATCTATCTATCTATCTATCTATCTATCTATCTATCTATCTATCTATCTATCTATCTATCTATCTATCTATCTACGAGTATCTATCCAGATATTAAAATTAGCTTCATTCCACTGCTCAACCCCAATGATTGCCTGCTCACCCCAGTGGCTCAGGCAGCTCATCAGTCCGGATGCCACGGAAGTGACAGGGAGAATCCGAGTGAGAAAGAGCCGGAGAAATGAGAATAGGGGGCGTGAGAATACTCCCATAGCAGTGGCTTTGCAGGCTGACAGGTCCGTCCCGGCCCCAATGCGAGGAGGGCAGATGGGATGCTGGATGCTGTGCGCAGATCCTATGCAGTGGGCCCGCTTCCTACAGCCTGTTTGTCTGGGCAGAAGGGAGTTTCGTCCCAGCTCCCCTTTCTCACATTCACTCTTCATTGGCTCGTCCAAAGGCTTGCCGCGCGTGCCACGAAATCTCTTTTCTTAGTGGACGGGCGAAACAATTTTCTGCTGCTTTAGCAGTCTGGTAAAGCAGGAACAGGCCTCACCGCCCCAGAGCATCCTCACGGCGTCCTGGCTGACTTTGCCTGAGCTGCGCATCATCGGGAAGTGAAAAAACAGACACACGGGAGAGTAATTGACAAGAAGGCGAGACAATGAAGCCCGAATTGGCGCCGATACAGCCGCCAGCCTCCGGTCTGTCCGTCATCATGAAGCTGGACCCCCGCCTGCTGCCCATGCCCACCCAGTCGAGCCGCGGCGGCGGCGGCGGCGGCGGCGGTGGCGGCGGCGGCGTCCATGTCGGTCACGGAGTTGAAAGCGAATTCGTGCACATAGTCTGGAGCCTGCTGGAGGGTTTGTGAACGAATAAAAATTGACGGTTCATTTGACCATGCCGAATAGAGGCGCCGAGCCAAGAAAGGGTGGAAACAGTGAAGGGTGCCAATTAAATATGGCGCTTTCCTCAAAATAGCGCTTATCTCAAAATAGCGCTTACCTCAAAATGGCGCTTATCTCAAAATAGCGCTTACCTCAAAATGGCGCTTATCTCAAAATAGCGCTTATCTCAAAATGGCGCTTATCTCAAAATGGCGCTTATCTCAAAATGGCGCTTATCTCAAAATAGCGCTTATCTCAAAATAATGCTTACCTCAAAATGGCGCTCACCTCAAAATGGCGCATTTCTCAAAATGGCGTTTATCTCAAAATGGCGCTTATCTCAAAATGGCGTTTATCTCAAAATGGCGCTTATCTCAAAATGGCGCTTTCCTCAAAATGGCGCTTAGCTCAAAATAGTGCTCACCTCAAAATAGCGCCATAAAAAAGCGCCACCTAGAACGGCGCTACTCTAAGGGCGCCACCATAATGGCGCCAAGCTAACGCACGCCACCGCCAACCCCCAATTGTCGCCGTTCCCGCAGCCTCGGAGCCGGAGGTGGTGTACCCGCAGGGCAACCAGATCAGCATCCGGCAGGGCAAGACTCTCATCGTCAAGTGCCGGGCCCGCGGCAAGCCCAACCCCAAGATTCTCTGGATCAAGAACGGCCGCAACCTGGTGCTGACCAGCAACGTCCGCATCGAGAGGGAGGAGGTCAACAGCGAAGACGAGACGCAGTGAGTCACTCCTTCTCCCTCTAAAGCTATCTTTCAATCTCCGTCCTCTATATCAATCCGATTTTTAGTCTCCCCTAGATACCTCTCAATCTCCCTCATGGGCCTCTTAATCTCCCCCATCTACCTCTTAATCTACCTAATATGCCTCTCAATCTCTTTCATGTACCTCTCGATCTCCCCTATCTGCCTATCGATCTCCCCATCTGCTTTTCAATCTCCTGAATTCACCTCTCAATCTTCCCAATCTACCTCTCAATATCTCCCTTATCTACCTTTCAATCTCCCCTATCTACCTCTCAGTCTGCTCTTTGTACCTCTCCGTCTCCCCTATCTACCTCAATCTCCTCTATCTACCTCTGAATCTCCTCTGTCTACCTCTCAATATCCCCATCACCTCTCAAATCTCCCCTATCTACCTCTCAATCTCCCCTATCTACCTCTCAATCTGCTCTATCTACCTCTTAATCTCTTCCTTATCTACTTTTCAAACTCTCCTAGCTACCTTTCAATCTCCCTAGCTACCTCTCAGTCTCGCTTATCTACCTTTCAATCTCTCCCCATCTACATCTTAATCTCTCCCTTATCTACCTTCCGATTTTCCTCTATCTCTTCTATCGATTTCCTCTCAATCCACTCCCCCTGCTTCCCCTGCTCCCCCTGTCTACTCCCCAGCTGAACAGATCAGCCGCTCCATCTCACCTCTCCCGCCAGGCCGGCAGCTGCTGTCTGTGTCATAAGCGTGACTTGAGATTAACCTGACTAATAACCTCACTCCCGTGCCAGCATCTGCTTTTCTTGGTTACACAAACTTCAACTTGAATTCCTTTTGAATAGGGAGATCCATTTTCGCCTACCTTGGAGTCCTCCATCTCGCGGAGGCTGAACCCGGCGTGAACTGCAAACCCTTGTCTGTTTTGCATTTTCCTCCCTATCTCACTTCTCTGCAGGGCATCGATTGATTTCTTACCGCCCCACAAAAAGGTGTGGAGCTCTCAAGATGCTTTTAAAGATGAAGAACAATAGGGCACAAGATGCTGGGGCGAATGAAGGGTTTGGGACTGCTGCGGCGGCCTGTCTTGCCCGGCTTCAAGAAGCAGAAAGACGCATATTGATGCTTTGTGTGGCAACCTGTGTCGGGCCCAAAACACTGAGAGGAATGGGAGAGAGGGAGAGAAGCAGACAGTTGTGTAGCTTGAGAGGGAAAGTGAGTGAGTGAAAGGGAGTGAGTGAGTGAGTGAGTGAGTGAGTGAGTGAGTGAGTGAGTGAGTGAGTGAGTGAGTGAGTGAGTGAGTGAGTGAGTGAGTGAGTGAGTGAGTGAGTGAGTGAGTGAGTGAGTGAGTGAGTGAGTGAGTGAGTGAGTGAGTGAGTGAGTGAGTGAGTGAGTGAGTGAGTGAGTGAGTGAGTGAGTGAGTGAGTGAGTGAGTGAGTGAGTGAGTGAGTGAGTGAGTGAGTGAGTGAGTGAGTGAGAGTGAGTGAGTGAGTGAGTGAGTGAGTGAGTGAGTGAGTGAGTGAGTGAGTGAGTGAGTGAGTGAGTGAGTGAGTGAGTGAGTGAGTGAGTGAGTGAGTGAGTGAGTGAGTGAGTGAGTGAGTGAGTGAGTGAGTGAGTGAGTGAGTGAGTGAGTGAGTGAGTGAGTGAGTGAGTGAGTGAGTGAGTGAGTGAGTGAGTGAGTGAGTGAGTGAGTGAGTGAGTGAGTGAGTGAGTGAGTGAGCTCATAAGTGAGTGAGTGAGTGAGTGAGTGAGTGAGTGAGTGAGTGAGTGAGTGAGTGAGTGAGTGAGTGAGTGAGTGAGTGAGTGAGTGAGTGAGTGAGTGAGTGAGTGAGTGAGTGAGTGAGTGAGTGAGTGAGTGAGTGAGTGAGTGAGTGAGTGAGCTCATGAGTGAGTGAGCTTATGAGTGAGTGAGTGAGTGAGTGAGTGAGTGAGTGAGTGAGTGAGCGAGTGAGTGAGTGAGTGAGTGAGTGAGCTCATGAGTGAGTGAGTGAGTGAGCTCATGAGTGAGCTCATGAGTGAGTGAGTGAGTGAGTGAGTGAGTGAGTGAGTGAGTGAGTGAGTGAGTGAGTGAGTGAGTGAGTGAGTGAGTGAGTGAGTGAGTGAGTGAGTGAGTGAGTGAGTGAGTGAGTGAGTGAGTGAGTGAGTGAGTGAGTGAGTGAGTGAGTGAGTGAGTGAGTGAGTGAGTGAGTGGGGACTCAGGTGCACTAGTGGAGCCTCACATTCACAGCCCAGTATGTTTGACAACCGGGGCGCCGCCGAGTCGGGGGATGAGGGCTGGCGAGTCTGGCTACAGTCTAGAAAATTAATTCGATGTTAGCAACCGCGGCGCCGCCCCGCCACCCCTCCGGACTCGAAGCCACAGCCCAGGGCGGCCTTTTGCACCTTCATGGCTGGCCGGCTGTAATCAAGAGGGCCGAGAGTGTTAATAATGCGGCCTTGTCCGCCCCTGCCTGCTCACTTGCCCGCCACCCCGCACGCCTCAGTTAGCCGCTGGTCTGCTCATCTCCCTTATCTTCTCCACACGCTCAACTCGCTGGCTTAAGGATGGGAGAGGGGGAAGGGCGATGGGAAATCTCCGTCAAAACCAAATCCTCAACCCCCACTACTACTACTGGCGTAATCTTCGACAATAATTGGGAGGGCCAGTCAGTGTGGCGTCCCCAACCCGCCCGCCTCCCCGAGCTCCCGAGATGCCTTTTTTGCTTTTCCCCGCTGCCTCTGCGTGATTAAATGATTCCCATAGAAAGACGCAGTTTCCGGCTGTGCGGTTGGCCTCTTCAAGATCCCGCACTCAAGATGATGGGATCCAATATCTGTGTCCATTCATCTGACTCGCTGTCAACTTGTCATTGATTGCATTATCATGCTTTCATCATCACTTTCGGAGGCTAGGAGATTATTTTCTCTGCTAGTGGGTTCAAAAGATTTCACTTCACAATATCTGTGGACAGTTTCAGAGCCTGCTTTGTTTCCTACTTTTCTGTGTGAGACTGTGAGACTGCTCAGACGGACAGACAGACAGACAGACAGACAGACAGACAGACAGACAGACAGACAGACAGACAGACAGACAGACAGACAGACAGACAGACAGACAGATACTAAGACAGACTCTAAGACAGACAGACAGGCAGACAGACAGACAGACAGACAGACAGGCAGACAGACAGACAGACAGACAGACAGACAGACAGACAGACAGACAGACAGACAGACAGACAGACAGACAGACAGAAGAACAGACAGACAGACAGAAAGACACACACACACACAGACAGACAGACAGACAGACAGACAGACAGACAGACAGACAGACAGACAGACAGACAGACAGACAGACAGACAGACAGACAGACAGACAGACAGACAGACAGACAGACAGACAGACAGACAGACAGACAGACAGACAGACAGACAGACAGACAGACAGACAGACAGACAGACAGACAGACGCACACACACACAGACAGACAGACAGACAGACAGACAGACAGACAGACAGACAGACAGACAGACAGACAGACGCACACACACACACACAGACAGACAGACAGACAGACAGACAGACAGACAGACAGACATACAGACAGACAGACAGACAGACAGACAGACAGACAGACAGACAGACAGACAGGCAGACAGACAGACAGACAGACACTAAGACAGACAGACAGACAGACAGACACTAAGACAGACACTAAGACAGACAGACACTAAGGCAGACACTAAGACAGACAGACACTAAGACAGACACTAAGACAGACTGTGTGGACCAACCCCCCAACAGGCACCAGCTGGTGTCCACCCTGCGCATATCGCGCATCCTGGAACGCGACTCCGGAAATTACACCTGCAGAGCGGAGAACAATCACGGATCAATTCAGAAATGGGTCTTTGTGGACGGTAAGTTTCTCCCTCAGTTACGTATTTATTGGCAGTTTCATTGGACGAATCTGCCCCGCAGTGAGCATGAAATCCATTATCATAATCACATCGCTTAGATAAGATGATGAAGGCTGATTAAACCTAGGCCAGGGCTGTAAATTACTGAGCACGAAATATAGAAATAATTTATGGCGAGCTTCCACCCCCGCTTTGTCGCGCAGTCTCATTACAAATTAATTTCTAAGAGCCCGGATCGCTGGTAGCAGTAGCCAGTGCACTGAGTAGGGATATATCAATTATTATTTTCACTTTACTTTCGCTGAGAGGGCGGCTGGGGGGGAGGATGGGACAGACAAGAGAGTTTGCAGAGGAGATTAGTTTGGGGAGAAAGGAGGATAGTTTGGGGAGAAAGGAGATTAGTTTGGGGAGAAAGGAGATTAGTTTGGGGAGAAAGGAGATTAGTTTATAGAGAAAGGAGATTTTAGTTTATGGAGAAAGGAGATTAGTTTATGGAGAAAGGAGATTAGTTTAGCGAGAAAGGGGATTAGTTTGGGGAGAAAGGAGATTAGTTTGGGGAGAAAAGAGATTAGTTTGGGGAGAAAGGAGATTAGTTTATGGAGAAAGGAGATTTTAGTTTATGGAGAAAGGAGATTTTAGTTTATGGAGAAAGGAGATTTTAGTTTATGGAGAAAGGAGATTAGTTTATGGAGAAAGGAGATTAGTTTGGGGAGAAAGGAGATTAGTTTAGCGAGAAAGGAGATTTTAGTTTATGGAGAAAGGAGATTTTAGTTTATGGAGAAAGGAGATTTTAGTTTATGGAGAAAGGAGATTAGTTTATGGAGAAAGGAGATTAGTTTAGGGAGAAAGGAGATTAGTTTATGGAGAAAGGAGATTAGTTTATGGAGAAAGGAGATTTTAGTTTATGGAGAAAGGAGATTAGTTTGGGGAGAAAGGAGATTAGTTTAGCGAGAAAGGAGATTTTAGTTTATGGAGAAAGGAGATTAGTTTATGGAGAAAGGAGATTTTAGTTTATGGAGAAAGGAGATTAGTTTATGGAGAAAGGAGATTAGTTTAGGGAGAAAGGAGATTAGTTTATGGAGAAAGGAGATTAGTTTATGGAGAAAGGAGATTTTAGTTTATGGAGAAAGGAGATTAGTTTATGGAGAAAGGAGATTTTAGTTTATGGAGAAAGGAGATTTTAGTTTATGGAGAAAGGAGATTAGTTTATGGAGAAAGGAGATTAGTTTATGGAAAAGGAGATTTTAGTTTATGGAGAAAGGAGATTAGTTTATGGAGAAAGGAGATTTTAGTTTATGGAGAAAGGAGATTTTAGTTTATGGAGAAAGGAGATTAGTTTATGGAGAAAGGAGATTAGTTTAGGGAGAAAGGAGATTAGTTTATGGAGAAAGGAGATTAGTTTATGGAGAAAGGAGATTTTAGTTTATGGAGAAAGGAGATTAGTTTGGGGAGAAAGGAGATTAGTTTATGGAGAAAGGAGATTTTAGTTTATGGAGAAAGGAGATTAGTTTATGGAGAAAGGAGATTTTAGTTTATGGAGAAAGGAGATTTTAGTTTATGGAGAAAGGAGATTAGTTTAGGGAGAAAGGAGATTAGTTTAGGGAGAAAGGAGATTAGTTTAGGGAGAAAGGAGATTAGTTTGGGGAGAAAGGAGATTTTAGTTTGGGGAGAAAGGGGATTAGTTTATGGAGAAAGGAGATTAGTTTATGGAGAAAGGAGATTAGTTTATGGAGAAAGTAGATTTTAGTTTATGGAGAAAGGAGATTAGTTTATGGAGAAAGGAGATTAGTTTGGGGAGAAAGGAGATTAGTTTGGGGAGAAAGGAGATTAGTTTGGGGAGAAAGGAGATTAGTTTAGGGAGAAAGGAGATTAGTTTGGGGAGAAAGGAGATTAGTTTAGGGAGAAAGGAGATTAGTTTGGGGAGAAAGGAGATTAGTTTGGGGAGAAAGGAGATTAGTTTAGGGAGAAAGGAGATTAGTTTGGGGAGAAAGGAGATTAGTTTGGCGAGAAAGGGGATTAGTTTATGGAGAAAGGAGATTAGTTTATGGAGAAAGGAGATTAGTTTATGGAGAAAGGAGATTAGTTTATGGAGAAAGGAGATTAGTTTGGGGAGAAAGGAGAGTAGGTGGATGAGATAGGAGAGTGGGTGGGGGAGAGGAGAGTTGGGAGAGAGATAGGAGAGTAGGTGGGTGAGATTGGAGAGTAGGTGGGTGAGATTGGAGAGTAGGTGGGTGAGATTGGAGAGTAGATGTGTGAGATAGGAGAGTAGGTGGATGAGATAGGAGAGTAGATGGGTGAGATAGGAGAGTAGGTGGGTGAGATAGGAGAGTAGGTGGGTGAGATAGGAGAGTAGGTGGGTGAGATAGGAGAGTAGGTGGGTGAGATAGGAGAGTAGGTTTGTGAGATAGGAGAGTAGGTGGGTGAGATAGGAGAGTAGGTGGGTGAGATAGGAGAGTAGGTGGGTGAGATAGGAGAGTAGGTGGGTGAGATAGGAGAGTAGGTGGGTGAGATAGGAGAGTAGGTGGGTGAGATAGGAGAGTAGGTGGGTGAGATAGGAGAGTAGGTTTGTGAGATAGGAGAGTAGGTGGGTGAGATAGGAGAGTAGGTGGGTGAGATAGGAGAGTAGGTGGGTGAGATAGGAGAGTAGGTGGGTGAGATAGGAGAGTGAGCAGGAGACAGATGAACCGGGGCAGACAGCGGGGAGAAACCTGGTGAACTGGAAACCGAGATTCGCTGATACAAGCGCAGGTGTCTGGTAGCTCACAGTGCTGCATCGCACGCAAATCCAGCATCTTTTCAGTGATTAAATCTTCGCTGATTTGCCCATTTCTAGCAGAAGAGTTCGTTTGACGGGGTTCGCACGAGTGCAGTGTTTCACTGATCTACGGCAAAGATAAAAAAATCGCTGCTTTTGACAGGTTCTTTTGAAATTGGGAAATTTATATGCGCGAATAAAATCTCTGAATGCTATAAAATCTGCAATCGTGAATGTCCATGAATGGAGGGCCAGATCAATGCTCACGGATTTTAAAGATGTCTGGCTTTGATCTGTGAAATGAGACAGCGGAAATGAGACAGCGGAAATGAGACAGCGGAAATGAGACAGCGGAAATGAGACAGCGGAAATGAGACAGTGGAAATGAGACAGCGGAAATGAGACAGCGGAAATGAGACAGCGGAAATGAGACAGCGGAAATGAGACAGCGGAAATGAGACAGTGGACATGAGACAGCGGAAATGAGACAGCGGAAATGAGTAAGCGGAAATGAGACAGCGGAAATGAGACAGCGGAAATGAGACAGCGGAAATGGGACAGTGGAAATGAGACAGCGGAAATGAGACAGTGGAAACATGAGCACTTAAGCCTGCAGCTCATCAATTTCTCACTCGAAGCCGCTCACCCACCCGCACCGCCGATTCAGTTCAACCCCAGGAGCCGAAGCCCTCGCCGCCAGCCGTGACGCCCCTGCCAGCGGAGTGGCGAAGTGAGTCCGGCTGCCTTGGTCAGCCTGCTGGGGTGCTCAACCTAGGAAGGAAGAGAGTCACAGAGAGATCTGTGTCCCAATCTCACTGAGAGTCACAGAGAGATCTGTGTCCCAATCTCACTGAGAGTCATAGAGAGATCTGTGTCCCAATCTCACTGAGAGTCACAGAGAGATCTGTGTCCTCAATCTCACTGAGAGTCACAGAGAGATCTGTGTCCTCAATCTCACTGAGAGTCATAGAGAGATCTGTGTCCCAATCTCACTGAGAGTCACAGAGAGATCTGTGTCCTCAATCTCACTGAGAGTCATAGAGAGATCTGTGTCCCAATCTCACTGAGAGTCACAGAGAGATCTGTGTCCTCAATCTCACTGAGAGTCATAGAGATATCTGTGTCCCAATCTCACTGAGAGTCATAGAGAGATCTGTGTCCTCAATCTCACTGAGAGTCACAGAGAGATCTGTGTCCTCAATCTCACTGAGAGTCATAGAGAGATCTGTGTCCTCAATCTCACTGAGAGTCATAGAGAGATCTGTGTCCTCAATCTCACTGAGAGTCATAGAGAGATCTGTGTCCTCAATCTCACTGAGAGTCATAGAGAGATCTGTGTCCTCAATCTCACTGAGAGTCACAGAGAGATCTGTGTCCCAATCTTACTGAGAGTCACAGAGAGATCTGTGTCCTCAATCTCACTGAGAGTCATAGAGAGATCTGTGTCCCAATCTCACTGAGAGTCACAGAGAGATCTGTGTCCTCAATCTCACTGAGAGTCATAGAGAGATCTGTGTCCCAATCTCACTGAGAGTCACAGAGAGATCTGTGTCCTCAATCTCACTGAGAGTCATAGAGAGATCTGTGTCCTCAATCTCACTGAGAGTCACAGAGAGATCTGTGTCCTCAATCTCACTGAGAGTCATAGAGAGATCTGTGTCCCAATCTCACTGAGAGTCATAGAGAGATCTGTGTCCTCAATCTCACTGAGAGTCATAGAGAGATCTGTGTCCTCAATCTCACTGAGAGTCATAGAGAGATCTGTGTCCTCAAGCTCACTGAGAGTCATAGAGAGATCGATGACTCAAGCTCACTGAGAGTTATAGAGAGATCGATGACTCAAGCTCACTGAGAGTCATAGAGAGATCGGTCATATGGACAGTTGGGTTCCACCAGTCAAGTGCACAAAAGTACATTACGTTATAAATTTTCCCAGAGCCGTCCTGCCCAGCGTTCTACTGCCTAAACAACGGCACCTGCTCAAGGCAGTCCGTGAGCAGTCCGCCAGCCTGCAAGTAAGTTGTGTCTCTGCCTTTTTGCGCTAATATTATGCGCCAAACTCTATCGGTAAATGGATATCCTTGATGTTGAACTGATTTCAGCCCGCGAATTCCCTGGTAGATACATACTGGTATTTCCTATACGAGCTATGAGCAACTAAACGCCCGCTTAAGCCGACAAAAATTGTTTGAAGCAGCCGCCTGGTTGCCGGGGTAGTTTAAATATTAGCCCAGTGCGGTGCTCGGGAGGCCGCTAAACTGTCATCAAGAAGGAGCGGGATTGAGCTCATCTATTTATAGACGAGGTGAATCGAGAGTGATGCACCTAAAAATGGAGAGTGACCCAGAACAGGATCGAATTAGGAGTGACACACAACAGGAATTAGGAGTGACACAACAGGAATTAGGAGTGACACACAACAGGAATTAGGAGTGACACAACAGGAATTAGGAGTGACACACAATAGGAATTAGGAGTGACACAACAGGAATTAGGAGTGACACACAATAGGAATTAGGAGTGACACAACAGGAATTAGGAGTGACACACAATAGGAATTAGGAGTGACACAACAGGAATTAGGAGCGACACACAACAGGAATTAGGAGTGACACAACAGGAATTAAGAGTGACACACAACAGGACTGAAGGGTGACACAACAGGAATTGAAAGTGCATAACACACAACAGAATCGGTCGAGTGACACACAATAGGAATGGAGAGTGACACACAATAAGAATGGAGAGTGACACACAACAATAATTAAGAGTGACACACAATAAGAATGGAGAGTGACACACAACAATAATTAAGAGTGACACACAACAGGATAAGAATGACACACAGCAGGATAGGAGTGACACACCACAGGATAGGAGTGACACACAACAGGATCTAAGTGACACACCACAGGATAGGAGTGACACACAACAGGATCTAAGTGACACACAACAGGATTGGAGTGACACACAGCAGGATCTAAGTGACACACAACAGGATCTAAGTGACACACAACAGGATTGGAGTGACACACAGCAGGATAGGAGTGACACACAGCAGGATAGGAGTGACACAATACAGGATAGGAGTGACACGAAGCTGGATAGGAGTGACACACCACAAGATAGGAGTGACACACAACAGGATCTAAGTGACACACAACAGGATTGGAGTGACACACAGCAGGATCTAAGTGACACACAACAGGATCTAAGTGACACACAACAGGATTGGAGTGACACACAGCAGGATAGGAGTGACACACAGCAGGATAGGAGTGACACGA